>PVLC010010040.1:0-22790 GCA_004027655.1 Graphiurus murinus
CTTGTAATCCCAGCATTCGGGAGGCTGAGACCGGAGGATCCAGGTTCGCGGCCAGCCTCAGCTACCTAGTGAGGCACTCCGCAATTTAGTGAGACTCGGTTTCAAAATAAAGAATAAAACATAGGGCTGGGGGTATAGTTCGGAGGTAGAATGCCCCTGAGTTCAATCCCCAGTACTGCAAAAAAAAAAAAAAAAAAAAAAAAAAAAAAAAACTCCTTCAAAGGGTGTGTAAGACTTGCCCCAGGTCCTGATGGCCCTGAAAAGTGTTCGTGCATATGAAATGGCTCAAGATGTACCTAACCAACACAGGTCAGGGAAGGCTTGCTGTAGTTCACTGGGTAAATGAGATGGTATGTTAAAAAGTGGTATGTAAACTGCAGAGCATGATGTGAATGTGTAGGAGGGTCAAGGTGACAGGGATGGCTATCCTGATGACTCAGGATCTGTATCCTTATCACAAACCTCATGTGGGAAGCCAAGGAGTATCCAACCTAAGAAGATATTTCATTTAAAGTACACACACTAGTAGACATGTTTGCCACTCAGAGCCTCTTTTCCTTTAGCTACAAAGTGAAAAACACACCAGGACATCTTCAGAAGCCAGTGAACAACTCACGACCCACCTTGCCCTGTTTGTGCCTCAGGAACCCGTTCCCGAATGACTCGACAGGCGTCGTACACAGCTGTGGATGGTTCAAACTGCATGGTCTTCACCACATTGCAGTGGCGGACACAGATCTTTAAGGACAGGGCCACCATTTTTCTAGATGACTTGAAGGCTTTCTCTTAGAACTGGAAAACACAAAGGGACAAGTCATGAGTTCACGATAATTATGTGTCTTGAAAAAACAGTAGACACTTGAGTCAACTTTAAAAATCTTGTCCACCACTCTGGCTGCCCCACGGTGAAGTCATTTGACTGCTGCTTACATTTGGAGTGAGTTCTGTCTGAGAAAATATTTAGTTTTTAAGAAATGTCAAGATATGCTCTTCCATAAACACCAGCAGTGTCCACTAGGAATCGGCCCAAAATTGAATTAACTTTTCACAGCTTGGGGAGTGGCAAGATTGCTGACATATCAGAGGATTTAAAAATATTCAACAAGTTTTCATCTGCAATATCAAGGACTTTAAAAGCCATGTATAAAATCTCCCACCACCTCTCTTTTCACAGGTATGCTCTTTTCACAATGCATGCTCTAATTGGGGCAACAACATTTCAACTGTAGAGATAAACGGGCAAATTTACTGTGTGGCAGATCACTGTGAGGGTAGTTTTGTCCCCTGGGTGGATGATAATTACATGGTTTCCAAGATCTGTGAAGGCCATGGACTTTGATGACATGGAAACTGTCTATGGGACACAGCAGAAAGGATGGGATGGTTAATCCTTCTATTTCCTAGGATAAGCATTGTAAGAGTCACTGCATGAAAGGCACCCTTCCCAGGCTGCAAACTGGGTTCTCTTAAGAGCAAATCACCAATCTCCTTGTCATGCAGAGATTCCCCTTGGAAAGAGAAAACAGAGCCACAACATGGGCCTGAGAGCCAGATGTAGTAGGAAGGAATACTGGAGCCTAGGGGAGATGAAAGACAGAGATGGGAGCAAAGAGGGAGGCACATGGAGCAGAGGGGTGGGGGGAGCAGAGTCCTGCAGGATACAGTCTGGTACTGGGGTATGCATGCAGTCAACAAGGAGCACTCTCTCTGAACAGAGAAGCTCAGAGAGTTGGGAAGCAGATGGCCAAGACAGCAACAAAGAAAATATGACATGATGGGAAAATTTTCCCAAGCAAGTGGGCAACAAAGGCTGCAGGAGACACAGCCTTGGGGGTGAGCTATCACCCTGACAAGAGAGACTACAATGGCTACCTAGGGATTAAGGAAGATTTAGATTAGACATATGGACTGAGGCCTTGGAAGAGTACCCCAAATCAGGAGAGGGAATGGGGAAAATATAAAAGAAAAATCCAAAAAACCAAACTAGTTACTCTCAAAAAGTCCTGTATACAGGTCCAAGACTAAAAGGCTCCAGTGTCATCTACTTATTACAGGTTCCTTAGGTTCCTTATTTTATTGTGATTCAGTTTTCCCAAGCATAAAACAAGATCAACAATTTATTTCACAGGAATAATTTTAAAACTCAAATTACATAAAGAAATGCTTTTTAAACTACAACTTCTTTATAAAGATAAGGCTTTGTTGTTGTTGTTGTTTCAGTACTGGGGATTGGACTCAGAGGTATTCTCACTCTGAGCTACATCCCCAGCCCTATTGTTTTTTATTCTTTATTTTTGAAACAGGGTCTGACTAAATTGTGGAGGGCCTCACTAAGTAGCTGAGGCTGGTCGAGAACCTGGGATCCGCCTGCCTCAGCCTCTCAAGTGCTGGGATTACAAGCATGTGCCACCCCGCCTGGCTAAGATAAGGTATTTTTATTATTATCATGCAAGATGATCATTCACATTGTTAAACCTAGATGAGGTCTGAAATTGAAGTGTTTGATGATTTAATCATTATCCCACAAACCCCACAGCAACAAGCTGTTTCTAGCACTATTCACAAAACAATATTATTGCAAGATGGATGTTTGTTGGATTAAGTACCTTACTTTACCGTATGGCAAACAGAAAGGATTAAAGCATACAGCAACCTAGAAATGTCAACTAAAGATGACTATATGTTTTCAACACTTGAGAGAATTCTCACTATGCAACTACTATACATCTTGAGCAAATGAGGCAGTTTAGACAACAGTCTTGATAGAAGTAAATGTTCCTTCTTCAAAGTGGCATTTTCTGGGCAGCACGGCAGTGCTACAACCTGCAACTGATGCTTGTCTTTACTCCTGTATCCTAAGCCATTTTCTAATTCGTGCTTCTCCAGGCTTTTACTGGTGCAGGCTTGGTGCCTAGGGGAGCTAATCAGATTTCCTTCTCTGCTTTGGCTGCAATAAAGCTCAGAGCCAAATTTGTGTGCAATTTCTTGTGGTGCTGTGGCAACATAATCACTGCCTCTATTTTATGATCCTATCTTGGCTTCTCTCTTCTTCTACTTCAATCTGAGTATATATGCTCAGAATGGAGCTTAAGACTTTTTGTTGCTAAAGAAGGGATATATGTTCATAAAATTCACATTATTTTTTTCATAATCTCTTCTCACTCTGACCATTTTTGCCCTCATTGTATGTGTGCATGTTACTTGTACTGACACAAAACCTGTTCTGTGGCATCCATTGCAGAAGATGAGCCAATGGAACCAATGGCGAATCCCAGAGATTCTTATTTAAAAATAAACACTTTTTACTCTCAGGGAGCTGTAAACATCTCAGGAGGCTGCCCAGGTTCAACCCAGTCCACCTGGGGACAAATGAGCCCAGCTCTGGCCAACACCTTCTCCTCTCCAAAACAAATCCCTATCATTGGTCAAGTTGAGAAACCACCCCTTGGATCTCTGCCTGATAAATGAGGGCCAGGAGATGTTCCAACCACACCCCTGCTTTACCAGATGCACAACCCTGAGGTGGCTACTCAGTTACCATATGCCTCAGTCTCCTCTGTAAAATGGGAAGGAATAATAGATCTACCTATGAGGTTGCTAGAAAATTAAATACGTTAATGGCACGTAGAAAGTGCTAGGTAAGGGTGTGTTGATAGCATTAGTCGTGGGCATTGGAAAAACACTGAAAGAGTATACTGTATTTAACTGATATCTGAGCTGCAAAGTTCATTTTATTCTTTGCATCTATTATATACTAAACACTACAATCGACATTAGGGTGTCAAGACAGAAAACATTCCTGTCCAAGCTTACCTTCTAGTAAGTCCTTTGTTCACTAGACAGGTTCAGGGTTCATCCTTATGCAAGACATACATACTTTTTTTCCCCCTAAATACCAAGCTATCTGAGGATGAGCTGTACAGGTGAGTGTTTGTGGAGCAGCTAAGCCTTATTGCCTAGGTTGCTATCTTAAAGATTACTAGGACTCCCCTAACTCAAGAGCAAAAATGCTACCTCTAAGGGGCAGGGCTGGCATTGTGATCAGATCTTGCTCTGTAGCTGCCCAGGGGCAACCTATGAGAAGCACTATGGGGGCTCTGCACCCTCCCATATAAAGCAGAAGTGCAAGGCCCACTTGGCAAGACCAGAGGGTGAGGTGAGCTACCCTCGATGGGGCCTTGTATCTTCAGGAGAGTGAGACCTGGATACCACCCCATCCTCTCTCTGCTATGATTCGCTGGAAGGCCCCTACACCCAATTATGGGTGGCTGTATCCACCACACTTTATGTCCATTCCCCACTCTGTAGGTGATATATAACTCTGTTTCATAATAGCATACATCACATAACCAAATGTCAGCATAACATGTGAGTCTTCTCAAGGTCTTGTGAGCAACTCTGCTCTCTTAAAACAGTGCCCAGCAAAGAGCTTCCCCTTCCCTTTACCTGTTTACCTGCTCCTCTGTGAGGAAGGAGGAGAAGTGGCTCCTCTAGTAGGAAAGAACCCAGAGGTACCACAAAAGCCAAGATCTTGTTCTCTGGGGGTTTCAAGGCTCCAATATAAGAGAACTCACATGGAACATTCAGAATCCATATACTGAGCCGTCCAGGCACATATAGGTGTCTGTCTCTCCCTGGGAGTCAGCTATCTTTTATTCAAAGAGGGGCTGGGAGGGAGGCAACTAGGTATCCTCTGTGATCTCCACTCTAGTCCAACTCTACCAAGGAGTCACATTTCCTGTGAGTTACCAGGCCTTTCTTAATAACTTTGTCTCTTCACTGGGCTCCTCCAATCTCCTGAGAACCTGGGGGGAAAGCCTGAGTGGAGCGGCTCCCCTGACCACACACCCACAATTTGGGGGAGCTCCAAGTACAACCTGGGGGAATATAGCAATGAACACAGGTGAAATGATTTTTCCACATGGACATCCACTTAGAAAATGACCAGGACAACTGTGTTCCCCTCTGCAGCTAGAACGGGGAGACCAGAAAACAAGAGTACACTCACATAAGAATTCCTCATTAGTTTTCTTCCAAAGAGGCAAAAGAGGCTAGAACTATGGTTTAACCTTGAAAACTGCAACTAGCAATAACAACAATTAAAAAGTCAAGTGGAGAAGCAGCACAGGAGAAATGATTAACCATCCAAGCAGGTGTGAACTTAGCAGCAGGTCAGGTAGGCCAATGAAAATTCTAGGCCCGTGATTGGCCCTAAGTAGTAATCTACAGAGCCACCGTGATGTATTCTTGTCTATTCCCAATATACCAGCAATAAAACATTTATGCAACATGTTATCAGGAATACATTTGCCATCAGAGGACCATTTCCTCTCCTGGCCTCTGGGAGCAAGGCCTGCAGTATGATGGTCGCCTTTGAATCTCAGGATCCCAGTACAGTGCCCAGAACTCAGCATATGCTCAATAAATATTCCCAGAATTATTGTGTACTCTATGGAAAGATCTAACCAGATTTTTAAAAGTTACTAGAAACTATCCAAATGATATCAAGACTCAAGGATGAACAGAGAGCCAATATCCACCAGACCAACCTATGTCTACTCATCAACGACCAGGGACTCACAAGATGAAGTTCATCCCAGCAAATGAGAACCAGAAAAGAACCAAAGCCATGTCAGGAATCACTGGCAGCCCCCCAAAGGCAAGGACTATGTGTATCACTCACAATAAAGTACCTGCCACAGAGAAGGGCTCAAGACATTTTATTCAATGCATGAGTGGACAGGCAAGTTAGCATTTCTACCTCTATGAAGAGAAACACTAAGAGGCACCTACAATATGAAATACAGAATTACAAGAAAAACCTTTGATTCTGATTTCTATTTTCAGTTGAAAAAAACAAACTTGAGGTCAAGAGATCTTCCCAAGCTCACACTATGAAGAAGCTACAAGACATCCTTGTGTTGCCACAATGAACATGTGTTGTGATTTGAGCCCTCCAAAGACCCCTCCAACTTAGCCTCCCATTGCCAAGCAGCCCTTGGCACTGGCACCTGAAATTTCATCATTAAGCATACATATCATTGCTTATAAAGATCTGTTTCCAGTTAAACTCTGCTATAAAAGTGCATGAATGCATTTACCACCTCTCACTGCCTTAGAAATGGTAAGTCTCAGAAGCATTCACAGAAATTAGCTGAGAGCTGCCCTTTATTAAAGATGATGTCTAATTACAAAGGAATTCTGCAGAGGCAAAAGTGGTATGCTGCAGAACAATCTAGAACTATGGCACAGCTGAGAAGAAGCAGTGAGCAGGACAGTGCTGGAAGACCTGAGGAAAGGGAGGGGAGCAGATGCTCATGTTTTCAACAGTGATATAATTTTACTGCTGATTTTTCATGCATGCAGCATTAGGGAAAGCAAGGGCAAGTAGATTCAAACTGCTTTGCTGAAGGATCAAGGCCCCTTCCCATCACTTCCCATCATCTACTCACAAAAGAACTCTCTACACTGATAACTGGGATGTATGTTCAATCCCTGTACAACTGACTAGTTATTTTATCCTGTGTATCTGAAAGGTAACATGCCCCTCTGCAGTTCCTCTGTTACTCACCTGTCCAGCCTAGCATTTAGCTTTGCTTCTATTAACTAGTCTTTCACACTGCTAGAGCCAGCAAGACTCGCTCTCCTCCCCCAGTCTCAGGGCATTTGCAGTCCTGCTCCAGCAGCAGCCAGGCTGGGCTGAGTCACCAGGGTAACGAACAGGAGATGCTATCACCTGATGATCCTTTGGCACTCAAGAGCTCCATGGCACTTTCACAAATGTACTTTCACTGGATGGGCTCAACAGGCTAGAAAGTTTTTGTTGTTGTTATTGCTGTTTTAAATTTATTATTATTATTATTGTTATTACTACTACTACTACTACTACTACTACTACTACTACTACTATTACTACTAGTATTTTGCATCTCCCTTTTACTGATAAAAACACAAGATCTGGGAATATATGTGAATTCCTAGCCTGTGTGTGGAATATACCATGATTTTCTGTCTGACCATGCAGAAGGCTGTGCCGTCTCTCCAGCAATCTCACTATGCACCTGTGGTGGTGGAGACTGCTGAAGAAATCATGCATATATCCCACTCCTCTTGGAGACTTCCTTTTAATCCATCTGCCATTTTCTCCTCTGTTACAAGCTAAAGAAAGAAGGTGGTTCTATATAGAACTTTGGGCTTGAACTCTTTTATGCCTTAACTCATTCAGATGATTGAAAAAGAGGCATAATATGACAAAATAAATGAATAAATAAAAGGTTATGGACAAGGGAAAAAACAGAAGAAAACTAAAAGTGAAGGTCAAGATCAGGAGAACTGTGAATTATTTACCATTCATTTGGAGAACTAGGAATAACTCCTCCCATTATTTGGTTTTCCTGACCCTTGGTGGCCAGCCTATAAAATCTAAGGACAGCAGATGCTCTAGGCTACTGCTGAGGCTGATAAACACAAGCTTTGTCTTCAAGGCACACATCACTGGGATGGGTACAGACACAGTAGCTTTTTTGTGGAGAAATAGAGCTTTGTTCTACAGTGATCTGGAGGGAAAGTCAGTATTTTCCAGATTGAACCTGGAAGATGGGGAAACAACTGCACACGAGTTCATTCTCAAGTGACCTTCCTTATGCTTTGTATTTAATTTGATGCCAAACTAGCATGGCCCCCAATGAGGAATATCTGCCACCACAACATGGATTTAGACTAGGAAGTGACCATGTAAATCAACGCCATCATGTGTGGTTTCACTTAAGCAATGTAGGAAATCTCCCACTTCCTAGCTCGATTCCCTTTTGCTGAAAGGACCAAAGAAGGCTGCCAAGTCACTGCTCATCACTCACAGAGGCAAGAGCACATGGTATTTGTGAACAGGCATTTTGAAGAAAAAAGGGAATGAATTTAAAGTGTATTCTTGCCACATACCTATTTTAATCCATTAACCACAAATCAGAAGGGCATTTCTGTTAGAGACCTGACCTAAAAATCTGGTTATTATTTGGAGAGCTGAAACAAATCAAGGAATGTGGCTAAGCTTCCCATTTCTATAAAGTCAAAGTCCATCAGCATATCATTAGATGACCAATCCTGAATTCACAGACTGCATTAGATTCTCCATTTCTGTTGCCACTCACTTGAAGATTATTCTATTTGATATCTAAATATTGGAATGTCTCAGTTATATTACCCATAGCTTATAGTATCATTTATCTTAGACTTGGAAGTCATTAGGGATAGATCTCTATAGTTTATATAAATCCTTCTATAATATTCTCGTGCTCCAGAATGTAAGAAATAATACTAATAAATGCATATATTTTTAAAAACTTAAAAATAATAGTGGCTAACATACATGAATAGGTGCCCAGCCCTGATTCTAAGTCCTTTTTATAGCTCAAGAACACCGAATCTTCATCATTGCTTTATGCTGAAGGGTTGAGAATTGTCCTAAGCAGAAGCAAAGGAACCAGAATACAATCATGTGTGACTTCAGAAACCATGGTAAAATGTGCTCTTTAATGCAAGAAAAAACATGGAGAAATAAATATTGTGTTTGTGCTAAGAGAGTAGCAAAATGGGGAAAATATTTATTATTGATGCTTCATTAATAATTGACCTTGCACTTGTTACACTGTTGTATGCCATACACTGAACTCAAGCACTTGGCCTAATGAGTCAGTGAGGGAAGTCCGGTTTGCCCCAGATGGAGGCTTAGCAGAGGTTATATAGCATAAATAACAGGCAAACACAGGAGGGAAGAAACACACATAAACCCAGTGTGTCTGAACCAACAAACACTTCCATGTCTGGCCCAGCCCACCCCTAGATAAGCACTGCTAACATTTTGACATATCTCTTATGTTTTGCATATTTTGATATAATTGAGATGATAGATTACATATAATTCTGCATTTGGAGTTTTTTCCATTCTAATTTCATAATAATTATTTCTCACAATATGGTAAACTCTGTAGAGAAACTGTTTTCAATAAATATATATAATGTTGCAATATATGGTCCTATAATTTCCTTAGCTGTATTTTTGTTTCTATGTATGTCAGCTATCTTTACGTTTTCACTGTCATAAGTAAGCCTACAATAAGAATTTATTTTTCTATTTGAAACCTCTTCTAGCTTTTTATTTCAAGTTTTCTTAAGCTAAATATTCTCTTATTTTTAAAGGGTATTGTCACTATTTTCATAAAACATTTCAGAAGATATCAAGACAAGAAGTAATAGAACCTGAATGTGTAGGTATCAACAGTTTGATTTATAGATTAGTTAAATAAATATGCATTAACTGGGAAGGCTAATAATCATTCCAAGTTTTATAGAACAGTCTACCCCACAGAATAATCCTGTCATCCAGGACTCAGACAACAAGGGACCAGATCAAGAGGAATTGACAAAGGAATGAATGGGAAAGAGAGAGAGAGAGAGAGAGAGAGAGAGAGAGAGAGAGAGAGAGAGAGAGAAAGAGAAAGAAATCTGGCATGAACAATAAACCAGATTTATAAAAGAGACAGATGAATAACATAAATACTACAAATAGTGGAAATGACAGAAGAAGAAAGGATTGAACTAGACTTTACAACAAAAAATAGTGTGAACATGCCTGGTGAATACCATTGCTCTATTTTCTATAAGCCCAAGTTTCTAGAACTGCATTCCGGGGGATCTTAACTAAACTGAACAGTACTGATGGAGCATCATTTATCCTATACTTAGTAAAATAATGCAGATCAAAAGTCTTGCCAACTGTATCAGCAAGTGATGGATAAAATATGCAAATAACAAAAATAAATCATATATAGGTCCACAACATAGAAATTTTATTTTATTAAAGAGCAAAGGAAGGAAAACAACAACAAAAAAATGTCCCTGTGGGGGAAAACATGAAACAATGAACTGGAACCCTCAACAGTAGGGTAGAGAAGAGCAGAGCATTTAAAGGATTATTTTAACAACAACCACAAAAAAGCAAAACTTTATGATACTGTCATATTTATTATATGTCTCGACAACCTGGGCTACTAATTGGAGAACAATTTCAAAAGATTTATATAAGATAAAGGTGGTAAAATAACAGAAGGAATACAAAGACTACAAAGAGTCAAAGGATAAGGATCCCTAAAGAAAAGCAGGACTAAAGGATTTGACTTTGAAAGAGCCTCGCTAACAGGAATTGTGATATAATCTTTGTCATTTGTCAGTAGTGGCCTATACAAATGAAATTCATCTTGTCCTCCAATAGGAATAAGTTTCTTTTTGGGGGATGAATTGCGCTACCCCCTTCAAATTCATATGCTAAAGTCCTAATCTCTAGTAGTTGTGTCAGTGGCCTTATTTGGAGGTGGAGTCTTTACAGAGGCTGTCAAGTTAAAATAAATCCATTAGGGTTTGCTATAATTTGGATCCTGAATACTCCCCAAAGACCCATGAGTTGGTTACCAGACTGTGGCCCTACTGGGAAGTGGTAGAACCTTTAAGAGGCAGGTCACTGGGGACATGTCTTTGAAGGGGATGTTGGGATCCTGGCCACTTCCTCTCTCTTTACTTTCTGGCCACCAGGAAGTGAGTAGCCACCTCTTACCTCCTGGTAGTGTTCCTACCATGATATACTGTGTTGTCACAGGCTGAAGAGCAACATGTCCAAGTGGCCATGGACTGAAGCCTCTGAAACTATAAACCAAAAAGAAACCTTTTCCTCTCTCTCATTCTCATTCTCTCTCTCTCTCTCTCTCTCTCTTGGTGCCCCCCCATTCCTCCCTCCCTCCCTTTTGCATTTGAAATTGAACACAGGTACATTCTATCTCTGAGTTACACTCCCCGGTTCTTTTTATTTTGAAACAGGGTTTCGATAAGTTGCTGAGGCTGGTCTTGAACCAGCAATTATCCTGTTTCAGGCTCCCAAGTACTGGGATTACAGGTGTGCACCACTGTGCCTAGTTAAGCTTTGTTCCTTTTAAGGCTAATTATCTCAGATATTTTGTCATAGCAATGGAAATCTGACTAACACAGGGTCAGCTGTGCTAAAAACTGACTGGTGTTCTCACAAAGAGGAGAAATTTGGACATAAGAAAGATGATGTAAAGACACAGAGAGAAGATGGCCAACTATAATACAATGAGAGGGCTGGGAGAGATCCTTCACTCAAAGCCCTCAAAGGAACCAACCCTGCCAACACCATGATCTTGGACTTCCCAGCTTTGCAATTGTGAGGCAAGTTTCTGTCATTTAATCCAACCAGTCTGTGGAACTTTGCTATGAAAGCTATATCAAACTGACACACTTAGCCTGCTTAAAGAGGGCCCTATTAGAAATTTAATTAGTATAATTTTCCTAAATGTAGATCTTTTAACATGAACTAAGAGTATAGTCAAATATAAGAAGTAATCTCTGAAGAAACTACACACATGCATTTATGAACACATAAATACAGGCATAGATGTGGTGTTGTCATAGGCAAAAGCATAGACATATGTTGACATATATATTGTGCCCAGTGTCACAAAGCTAATAAGTGAAGGGGTGAAACTCTAACCTGAGCACATGCCAAGGGTCTGTGCCTTGCTACAAAACCACTATTCTGTACTACACAACAAAACTACATTGCAACATAGATAATGTCTTTAAAAGTAGGGCGAATGATGCTATACAGAGTTCAGTCTCTTCCATATTTGCCTGTATGTATACTATGCGACATTTTATTGGAGTGATAAAACTTAAATATTTTGGGGTTTCATTTATTTTGGCTTTTGTTATATACTTTTTGTCAGAAATTAAAATTAAATTCAACTATAACAAAAGCCCATTTTTCGGTATACTAATCCTGTTGAAATGGAATGGCTTTCTTCTTTAAGATCATCCCTCTATTCTAGAAAGGGACAGAGACAGGAAAGCACTTCAGTGGAATCTCCCTCCACATTCAGCACAATCATTGGAAACTGCAGATATAAACATCTAGGGTCTAAGAGTCTCATGAACAGAGAAAATAAGATTCAGATTCCAAGGCTACAGTGACACAACAGAGAAGGGAAGATGACTAGCCAATCTATATCTATTTATCAATTATGTATAATACACAAGAGGCTGCATGGAGAAATCAGGGGAATGAGCGGGATAGAATAAGGCTGGTCTTGCCTTCAAGAAGGCTCAACTCTCACGGCACCAGATATGCCCCACATAGAGTCCTGAGTGCCGTCTACTAGATCAGATACTGTCATACAGACAGGAGCCCAGTCTTGCCCTCCAGGAGCTCCCACAGGGTTGGAGGAGGCAACCAAAGAGCAATACAGGGTGACGAGTCTGGAATAGGAATCTAAGTTACTTGGACCACAAAAGCCCTTCCAACAATTAATGATGAAACCATGGCTCTAAAGAACTACATGGCTGGGAGTCGAGGGCTCTAAGATTATTCGGGGCGTTTTTGGACCTTCCTCAGCAAGACCCATGTGAATGAGGCCCAGTCAAACAGGAATAGTCTCCAGCACAAGCGAGTAAGAGGCATGCTCAACAACATTCCACACAGCGGCATGAGTCCCCAGGATGACAGTATTGTCCTATGTTAATTATGTGTTTATAATAATTGAAAGCCTAGAAACACACTATTGCTGTCTAGAAAGCTGTGATAATTTATATGCAAGATGGAGGGGAGAGCACAGACAACTTCTAATCAGCACTCATGGAGTCTCTGTGGCCACCCTCTTGGTGCAGTCCAGTGCCTGCACCCACAGGTATATGTGTGGGCTTTCACATTACCATAGCTCCCAAGCCAAGTGGAGTTGACAGGTTTTATCACCATTATCATCAAATATAGAGAGGAGTATATTGTTAAATACTTCAGTATAGAACTATCAAACTTGAAAAAAGATAGATGAATGTTTATTAGTGCTATGGAAGGTGTCATGGTTTAAGAATTCACTGAGGAGCTTCCTCGCTTGAGTTTGACTCCCAAATTCACCTTGGAATTTAGTCCCCAATGCAACAGTAGTAAGAGGTGGGGCCCATAAGAGGTTATTAGGCTAGGCCATTAGGGCAAAACCCTCATAAATCGATAAGAGCCTCTTCAAAATGCCTAGGGAGGCACTTTCAACCCTTCAATCCCTTCTGCTATGTAAGGACACATGTCATTGTGTCTAGAGGATGCAACAACCATCTTAGAAGCAGACACTAGCCATCACCAGGCACTGAACTTACTGGTCCCTTGATTTTGGACTTCCTATACTCCCCAACTGTGAGACAAAAATTTGTTTGTTTATAAGTTACCCAGTCTCAGGTATTTTGTTATCACAGCACTAACGAACCAAGACAGGCCATTAAAATGCACAAGTTGACACTCATTGTCTGCTGTTGCCTTTAATTCTGGGTTGCTCCCTGGAGATGGCCATAAAGGAACAGACAAACAAACATGTAGTTTTATCTATTATTTCAGTCAATCTCAACTTTTTTCAGGGTTGGCCTTTACTTTTTAGATTTTCATGGTCCCTATGTATCAAAAATATTTTATTACCCTCAAACTGCACACATTTATAGTCATTGACTTGCCATTTTCTAGTTACCAATGACCTATCCTGATCAACAGGCATAACCACCACTTATACGTCAGGCTGCTATAACTGAAGCTCTCTCTTCATTTGCCTGACTACCAGTTTCTTAAATAGGGAATGCATGCTCAAGGATCTCCAAGCAATGAAGCATTGCTTTGCTTCTCTGCTACATCCCTCCATCCTATCTTGAAATTCCATGTCTGAGAACTCTGATAGGAGTAACTCCCATGCTCACTGCCCAGGCTCTGCTCTTGCCATAAAGGCTAGTAACCCCCACTATAGCTGTGCTTTGGGCTGTTCTCAGGGAGTCTGTCAAAGCAGGAAAGGAGGCACAAACTCTAGCAGACGGGGCTGAAATCAGGATAAGGAAAGACAGGACAAAAGGAAAACATACTGGGACCAGAGACAAGAAGCTGCAGGTCTCACAGGATGCTGCAAGGCAACCAAGTATATATTTGCCTTTTTAGGAGTACTACATTATACATTCATGTTTCCCCTGATTGTTATAATCTTGGGTGAAAAAAGGCTGGCTAAGTACTTCAATGTTTGGGAGTGGGAGGATTTATTAGAATGATAAATTCTTTTTCCCTTTTTCTTTGCTGTTTATCTTTTAAAAGACATCTAGAAAATTTACTGGGAAGTAAAAGACTTTTCATCTCTCTTTCCCTGCCCCCAACACACAACCCTTCTGCAATAACGAAGCTCTCCATGAACCAGTCTGAATGTCAAAAAGAAACAGGCATCTTCTCAGGGAAATATAAATATTTATAGACACCATTACTCCATCACCCCTGAAATGTTAAGCAGAGCTATTTCTCCATCCTCTACTTTATTGATTTAGTTACATGGTATAGAATAATCAGAGAGCAGAAAGGTAACAGTGGCACTCAAGCCACCAGGTCTTGCATCAAATAAATGCAAGCCAAAAAAAAAAAAAATTCATTAAATTTCTTTGTGATGTATCCCCAGAGAGCAGTCATAGAAACAAGAAATCAATGTCAAAACAAACTTAGCTCCAGAGCTCAGAAGAATGGCTGTTAATGGGCCTTCCTCTAGGACAAGGGCTCCCAAGCCTACAGAACTCCTCCTCCAAGATGTGTGCTCTTGGGGATAGGCCCCACCAGCTGACTTGGGGGCCAGTGGGAAAAGAAAAATGCAATGGGATGGACTATAAAGCCACAGCCCAGGGGGTCAAGTTCTCACTCGTGCTTGGTGGCGCTTCTCAATGTTCTGCCTCTTTTAGATTGCAAGACTTCTAAGGTGGATAACTTTGAGCCTTCTAGTCTAACCCCCAGGCCTGTTTTCTGGATCTCTCTTCTGTTATCTGAAATGTAGCTTGACAAAGGAGCCAAGAACATACACTGATGAAAAGACAGCCTCTCCAACAAATGGTGCCGTGAGAACTGGATACCTATATGTCGAAGACTGAAATTAGATCCCTATTTCTCACCCTGCACAAAAGCTATCTCCAGATGGATTAGTCACCCAGAAATTAGACCAGAAGCTATGCAATTACTAGAAGAAACCACAGGACCAACTCTCCAACATAGAGGCACTGGTAGAGACTTTCTCATTAAAACCCCCAAAGCTCAGGAAATAAAACTGAGAATCAATAAATAGCAATAAATGGCATCAAATTAAAAAGCTTATGTGAAGCAAAGGAAACACTCCAGAGCCTACAAGACTAATATCTAGAACATACGGTCTAAGTATTTCAGCTCACAGTTTTGGAAGTTGTTGTCCATGGTTAGGTGGCCTGTGGTGAGACAATGCATGTTGGTGAGAGGGCATGGCAGAGGAGGCCGCTCACCTTGAGGCAGACAGGAAGCAAAGAGGGTGGGGGGCTGAAGTTCCAACATCTCCCTCAAGGGACTGCCCCCAATGACCTAACTTTCTTCCATTAGGCCCCACTTCCTAAAGGTTCCACCAACTTTCAATAGCACCACAGGCTGGTGACTAAGTCCTTAATACATGGGCCTTTGGGGGACACTTATCCAACACTTATCACTTATCTAGCACCAAGTGATAGACAAGCTGGGAGTACATGAAAATCATGATTAGTCAGTTCCATATTTCCATAGCTTTTCCAACAGTTATACAAGAGGCCCCACTGTATTATCAACTAGGTCTGTGTTTGTTTTTCTCTTGAAATAAAATTCTCAAAATTATTTCCTCTTGGGTATATACCTAGGAGTGGGATTTCTGACCTCTATGATAATTCTGATTCATCTCTTGAGGAACTACAAGGCTAGTTTCCCAAAGCAATTGCACCATTTATATCTCCAGCAGATGTGTATGAGGGTTCCAATTTTCTCAACAACGTGTTATTATCTTTTTTTTATTTAGCTATCCTAGAAGGTGAAGTAGTATCTCATTGTGTTTTTTGACTTGGATATCCCTAATGACTAATGATGCTGAGTGTCTTTTCATGTACTTATTAGCCATTTGTAAATCTTTGGAGAAATACTTATTGTAATCCTTTGTCTTCTTTTGACACTGGACTATTTGTCTTTTTTTCTGCTGGGTTATCAGAGTTCTTTACATATTCTAGATACTAGACCATTATCAGATATATGGTTTGCAATATTTTTTCCTATTCTGCAAGTTCTTTTCACTTTCTTGATAGCATCTTTTAATGCCCCCCCATTTTTTTTTTTAGTTTTTATAATGTCCAATGTACCTATTTATTTCTTCATTGTTTGTGCTTTTGACTTTTGCCTGATCCAAGGTTATGAAGATTGATACTTATGTTTCTAAAAGTTACATAGTTTTAGATCTTATAACATTTAGATCTTTGGTCTATTTTTAGTTCATTTTTTATATATGTTATGAGGCAGGGATCCAAATTTGCTTTTCTCTTTTGGCTTTTATAACTATGAAATGGCCGCCTTCTTCTTCTTCTTCTTCTTCTTCTTCTTCTTCTTCTTCTTCTTCTTCTTCTTCTTCTTTTTGGTGCTTGATGCTCTCTAATTTTCAAATGACTAGCCAAGTAAAAGGAACACTGTATACATTAAAAACAACTGGATGTTATCAATACGGCCTGTGTAATACTATGCTCTAAAGTATAGACACATAAGACACAGTTCTTCATGCTAAAGGGCCATTCAACTGGTTTGGAAAATCAGGCTGGTTTCCCAGAAAACAGTTCCATTTCAAAGAATGAGGAGTTAAACTATATGTCTTTTTTTAAAAGTCAGAATTCTTTCAGGTTACAGATCTTATGTAACAATGCCAACAGGACTAATGCCGTATCCAAAGAGGGGCACAGTTATCTCTGATGATAGATGGAATTGGGCAGGGTTGTTAATGATCATTCTGGAAACTTTTAAAGTATGTTACACAATGGAAAATACTCTCCCCACATATGCAAAAAAAAGGACATTTCATGATTTAGAAGATGCTCTATATTAAGAATGATGGGAGGAGGATGCAGGAATAGTCTATGCACTCATTCCCAATCACCTTAAGAATGTTTATGTATTTTCTACGTGATTTTTATAAGCCTTAAATAGGTTAAAACTCTTTTCATTGTTGCCTGGAGCTTTATTTGCTTTATATTAGGCCCTCAAACCATGGCAAAAGTAGAGAAAAGCAAGCACTAAAAACAGTCATTTAGGAAGATTAGTAAAAATATGCAAAAATCAGTGTATCACGTATTCTCAAGGGAACAAACACTTCACTAACACCTGCTTTAAGCCAGGCTCCTGTAAACAAAATAAAATTTTTGACCCCCGAGAGTTCCCAGTTTAGCCTTACATGAACCTATATTGGAATGTCAGGACATGTTTGAAAGATTGCCTCATTTGTGGGGAAAAATATACAAAACTAGCAGACATCACCACAGAAGAATAAGTAAAAATGATGAAGATTCAAACAGAAAAATCACAGTTGGTAATGCCAAGACATTTCCTGAAGCTCAGCTTAGGGTTCTCCTCTTAGGAATCAATATAATTTGGAAAACCGTCACAGCTAGCTGGTGTGGAGATACTATCTCATGAAGTGATAGAAACCCCATCTATTGATCATCTATTATGTGCCAGGGATATAATGTTTCTCCCATTTATGTTATTTAAGGACAGTGCAAATCTGGTTGTCTAGGAGGTGGCAGATCTTAGATGAGAAGATATGGTACACCACCAAAATTTCTGATATAAAAGATGGACAATTGATAGTTACTGCACTGAACAGGTGCATCTCCAGGAATGTGTGGGAAACCTTGTAGGTTATCAGTGCAGGGAGTTTCTGAAGTGGAAGAAGGTACAGTGGAAGATGGTCATTTTCTGATGGAACACTGTACCCATCACCTAGGACTTTCTATTCTGATTATGCCAGCAATAAGTAACCTTCTGCTCCGGTATTTGTTCTTATACATGGACTGCCAAGGGGTTTTCAAATAAAAACTCCTGTCAAGACCACTCCCTGAAGTAGCACATTTCTTTTAACCACAACAAATAAAGGTTCAAAGGTTTATGGAAGGGACATGCCATGTCCCATTGACCTTGGCTATTAAGACTTTCTTTCCCCATGCTTAGTACATTAAGACATGGAACTGTCCAACCTTCTTCCTCCTCCTCCTCCTTTTTTTTTTTTTTTTTTGTGGTACTGGTGATTGAAACCCAGGAGCATTCTATCTCCAGGCTACACTCCTAGCCCTTTATTATTTATTTTTTTTGGAAACAGGACCTCTAAGTTGCAGAGTCTCACTACATTGCTGAGGCTGTCCTTGAACCTGCGATCCTTCTGTCTCAGCCTTCCAAGTACTTGGATTACAGGAATACACCACCATACTTTTCTCCAACCCTTCTTATAATCCTAGATCTTAATTAGGAGTGTCAATTATCAAGACTTTAGTTAATTTTCAGATCCTCCTTTAAAAAATTTCTCTGTTTTAGCAATACTAAGAGAAAGTATATGGTCTTTGTTGCTTCACACATGCTTACAATAATTCCACTGAATTCAACCAACACACATTGAAAGTCTACTGTATTGTTCTGAATATTAATATTACTTCAACTTTTGATCCCGTTTCAATGGGATTGTCTACCTAGGATTTTGCCCATACAAGGTCCACAGGATAACTACACAGTAAAACCTGATCAGCTGCTAAAAAGTCAGGAAAGCCCCAATGGTACTAGAATGGTTTAAAAACTATAACAATTTAAGTTTTACCTCAGGATTATAAACTGAGTTACCAGTAAATGAGAAAGAAAATTATAGCCCTCACCTTATTATCAAGACTAAATAACTGTACTCTGAGATTTAAATAAAGCAATAACTATCAATTAGCATGAGTATCAATCTTAGATTTCTTAGTGAAAAGAATCTAAGTATGCTAAGGAAATTTGATTTCTATATCAGAGCTATAGGAAAGGAGAGTGTTCACTTTCCATCTTGATAATCCATGTCTGATTTTTGCCCTTTTTGTAACTTTCTTTATTGAAAACTTAAGACATAACATGATTGAAATATTAATGGATTAAATTCCCATGCTAAATACTTTAAAACTCCACATAACACCAGGCACAGGAAACAAAATACAATCCCTACCTAGAAAGAATTAAGATAGGGGGAAATAAGCATGCTGAAAATGGCCTAATAAAAATCACTCATTCTTGAAGTCTTAACAAGATGTTTTCTTAAAGAAAAAAAAAATGGGGGAAATTAGAAAAGGCAAAGGAAGTTAACGTTCTTGACACTAATAATGTAACTACACAATAATCAATATTTAAACGCAAATAAATAGAGGCAATTCTGGAATAGTTAGACAAAATCTTGAGCATGCATGTGGTATGGCTCTTTTTATTTCTAAAATAATGTATCTCATACACACCAGTTCAATTTTTATACTGCCCCTAAAGAGCACAAATCAAGGCTTTCAAACATGATTCTGTATCCTTGCTTATCTCAAAGATAATTGCAAATTTTAAATATTACTACATGTGAATATAAGATAAAAGCAAAAATAAAGACTTTGCTTACCTAATTCCCTCTTTGGCTGGCTCCCAAATTTCACCAACTCCCTCCCTTAGGAGGGACAAAGAGACAAGACAGAAATAAACACCTATAAATTCTCCTCATGATAAAAGCAAATGAGGTATTTGGGGTATAGCTCCTCCCTACCAAAAGGCAGAATGATACAGAAAAAATTTAACATCTGACTTCCCTTCCTGCGTATCCAAAAGGATGGATCATCCCCTGAAGAATACTCTTTTGCCAAGAAACAAAATGGTCTAACTACTAGAACTGCATTAGCCTTCAGTGATAATAAAATTTTAAAAGGCATGTGCAATAAAGGTGTGGCTAGCACAAGCAACAAAAGCAAGATGCTTCTTGACATTTTTGCTACCAGCACTTACCTTTCTTCCTTTTGACCCCCTAACTATGTCCACAATTTTCTTTTAGCAGGGTAGAGGGGTAAAAACCTATCTTATTGTAACCAAACACCTGTCAAAGGAAACTCATCAGTCTTTGTCCTTTTTGGTGGGGAGGAAGAGTACTACAGATTGGACCCAGGGGTGTTCTACCTACAAGTTACAATCCCAGCTCTTTTTATTTTTATTTCAAAACAGATTCTCACTAAGCTGCTGAGATTAGTCTCAACCCTGTGATCCCCCTGTCTTAACCTCCTAAGTACTGAGATTATCAGCACATATCACCAGCTGGTCTTTGTTCTTTTGTTGCAACTGACCCCAAACACCTCAAGTTTCCCCCTCCAGGTGCACTGTCCAGCACCAAACACAATTCACACCACCTACTTGTCAGCTTCACACCAGTGGCCACAGAGAGATGATTTAGCTAAAAGCTCGGTTCTGTAACTTCCTCCATAGCAGTACACAGGCCTCTAAGAGCTGTGTGCCCTTGGGCAAGGTGTTTATCATCTCTGAATCTCACTTTCCTCTTCTGTGAAATAAGCTGTGAGGACCAGGTGATCTCAAAGTGGCCTCCCAGCACCCAGGGTCGTTACCTCTAGGTGTACATCCTTGCTGTCAGCTTGCCACAGCAGGGAGAAAGATAAAGCCATCACAGCTTCTTGGTTCCATTGCCTTAAGGTGTTTAGGACTTTATAATTAGGGAAGAAAATGAAGGCCAGTAGTGAGCACCATTCATTTGTAAAAAAAAAAAAAAAAAAAAAAAAAAAAATGATCTAGACCTGCCTGAGTCTTTGACTGTAAACATTCAGGTGACCATAGACCACACCTTGGCAGATGTCAGTAAACTAATTAAATTATTATCCCAGGCAAAGTGTACCTTAAACAACTATTTTTGTTTTATTTTGCCTGTTCAATAGAAGAATAGCAACAAAAATAACTGTATTCTCCTAAGCCACAGAGAATACAATTCTGGCCAACACAAGATAGAATTGCTGAGCTGTAAAATTAGCTGAGGCAACAATTTTAAAATTCTCAAATGCATGACCAGCTCCTGCTACAATGTCTTGTATGTGTTAATGTCTCATCTGCACTAATTATATGTGCTATCATCTCAAGTATTTGAAAATCATTAGGATGAAAGGTTTGAAATCAAGAATATAGGAAGACACGTGCTCCTTCTCTTCCTCCTTTTTTTTTTTTTTCTTTGATACTCGGGATTGAACCCAGAGACATTCTACCTTCAAGCAACACACCCAGCCCTATTTTATTCTTTATTTTCAAACAGGGTCTCACTAAGTTGTGGAAGAGCTCACAAGTTTCTGAGGCTGGCTGTGATCCTGTGATCCTCTTGTCTCAGCCTTCCAAGTACTGGGATTACAAGTGTGTGCCTGGCTTTCTTTCTTTTTTTGAGATAGGGTCTCACTATGTTGCCCAGACTGGTACCAAACTTCTGTGGTTCAAGTGACTCCTGCCTCAACCTCCTATATAGGTAAGACTACAGGCTGTTGCCACCATGTCTGCCTTAATACATACTCTTGAACTCCACCCATTGTTTTGTGTAGAATGTAAACAGACTTCACAGGGAACTCAAGTCCTACCCACCTAGAGCCTTGATGCCCCCTGCCTCTCTCTACCACATGTTCACCTGTGAGCCAGCCTGTAGTCCTTCCTTGGCATCCATTTCCATCTGTCCACTCAAATCTCTGCAGGCTCCAACAAAATGGCATCACCAGAACGCAGTCTGAAAGCCAGGCTGGCAACATGGAAGCCCAGAACTAGACGCATTTAAAAGATTCTTGTTCTCTAAAAAGACAGGTGGTTCCATTTAAAATTCCTCTCTGCCCATCAGCCTCAGCCCCTGATCCCCCAGCAACCCCCAAAACATATGCTGTGGGAGTTCCTGCCCTTGCCAGGGCACAGGAAGCCTCGCTGTGCCCGGCTGGCAGCTGCTGGCTTCCTCGTGGCTCTCCAGCAACACTGCATTCTAACAGAATGGAGACTGGAACCTCTGAGACCATCTCATGGAGGAAAGCATTTGTTCATATTTCTTGCTTTAACCAGGGCCTATGCCTCTTACCTTTAACTGAATTATAAGGATGACTTAATTAGGTCTCCAGTACTGAAAAATCCTCAGCTTGCACTGCAGCCACCAAAGCCTGACCGTAGCTCAGGGGAGGGGGCTCTGCTACAGCCCAGGGCTCTGCACAGTTCCAGGTGTGATCAGGACGACTTCAACTTAAAAAGAGTTCTCCCAACGCATTCATTTAAGCTTCAGTAACCAGGAAAGTAGGTCAGGGGCCTGAGTCATAGTCGAAACCCTGAAGTGCAGATTTGCTAGAGAAGAGCTAAGCCCCACAGTTCTGCGTGGTTTACATGATACAGGCAATGGTATTTGTCAATGGTCCTCCTGCTATTGCTCCCCTTTACTCCCACATCAGCCCTGATTTCCAGTACAGTGACAATACACACCCCTATATCTTCCAATCATCCTCAAAATCCAGCAACATTTCCTCTCAAGCAGGGGAAAAAAAAAACAATCTAGGATGTTATTGGTATAAGCAGCTTTCCGGTCACTACACTCTAGCAAACGAAGGCAGTAGCCTCTGATTAAAATGGTCTTGATCTGTCTTAGATGCATTGCTTTTTCTTGGTCAGTATATGTTGCATTAATGTGGTGTTTTTAGTTTTTAAATCTATTAAAACAAAACAAAACAAAACAAAAAAAGCTCTTGCTGGGGCACACCTATAATCCCAGTACTTGGGAGGCTGAGATAGGAGGATTGCAGGTTCAAGGCCAACCTCAGCAACTTAGTGAAGGCCTCAGCAACTTAGTGAGAATCTATTTCAAAATAATAAA
>PVLC010010040.1:22890-51982 GCA_004027655.1 Graphiurus murinus
AAAAAAAAAAAAAAAAAAAAAAAAAAAAAAAAAAAAAAAAAAAAAAAAAAAAAAAAAAAAAAAAAATAATAAAAATAAAATGGGGCTGGGGAGGGCATGTAGCTCAGAGATAGAATGTCACTGAATTCAATTTCTAGCAATACACACACAATTTTAAAAGGTCCCTTTTTTGCCTTCACTCTCATCATGTATTTATGTACATAACTGTAAACACACACACACACACACACACACACACACACACACACACACACACACACACTCCACAGATAACTTTTGACATTACACACAGGCCTGCTTAGGGAATTAAGTCAGCACTCCAGTGCTGTGAGAAAAGTGTGTTACAACAACCTGCCAAAAAAAGCAGAGGAAACCTGTCAAAGCTTACCCAGTTCTCCCTTCTCTGTTCTTCCCTCTTAACTCTGATATTTTCTTCTTCTCTGGCCCCCAAAGAGACAATCTTATGCCTTTCAACAACAGTGATGAATGATGGAGCTTCTAAGACAAAGCTACAAAACAGTGTACTGATAGGTCCTATGAAGGTTGAGATTCAAGGTCATTTGAAGATCTTCCTGTCCCAGGATACTCTTCCCCCCTCTAGGGACTCAGAAAGAGGACGGGGCAGAAGTACAGAGGTGGATTACTCTATCAGATGTGCAGCATGAGACTTTTGCATTGCAATCATAACTTCTAAATTCATCAGAAAATTAAAATGCCAAACCAGCCAAGGCTGGTTTTCTTAAACTGAGGACAAGTATAGAAATATGTGATTTTATATATATATATATATATATATATATATATATATATATATATATATATATAGAGAGAGAGAGAGAGAGAGAGAGAGAGAGAGAGAGAGATATTCAAAATTATAAGTCAAATAGTATGTCTCTTTCTGGATTTAGTGAAAGTTAGAGTTAAATTGGCTATTTGATTTTTGTGAATGGAACACAAAATTCATATGCAGCTCTATTTTGAAAGCAGTTGGAACAGGGTCCTTCAACACAATAATCCCCAAGCCACAGTGAGGAGCCAGATGTGTCACTGTCCTTTGTAGTTAGTGATACAGTGAAAATACTGGATCCTAGATATTATTGAGAGCAAAGGAAAAATTACAATAACATTTCATGCAAAGAATCAACTAAGGGCAGAGCTGATAATAGTGAATTTCATGAATCAGTCTTCAATGGAATGGTAAATCAACTAACTCTACAACAGAGTGGATATGCCCCTTCTCTCATATTTTACTATCTTATCAGATTTATTTCCATCCCCAATGAAGTACATTATCCCATAAGAAAAAGTAAAACCAAAGGGAAATATATTTTGCATTAAGTGAGAAAATGTCTGATAACTGTCAACTGGCTAAGAAATGAATGCATAGGAGAAAATGTATATTCTGAGTTTTTGGCCTAATAAGGGTTAACAAGTCACCTTGGAGTGGAATGTCTATACAAAAGGAATAGACCTACTATACTAAATGGTGATCTCAGTTGGTGTTGACATAGATTAACTGTGGCTTAAACTTTATTTGTGATGTATTCATATTCCATAAAAGCTCATTATGTCATATAAGAACCAATGAAGGATAGATATTCTGAATTGATCACTACACAAGGTATAAGTATATGAAACATCACCCTATACACCTTAAAAAAGTTAAAATTACTGTCATTAAAAATAAAGAAGCAGCCGGGCGTGGTGGCGCACGCTTGTAACCAGCATTCGGGAGGCTGAGACCGGAGGATCCGGGTTCGCGGCCAGCCTCAGCTACCTAGTGAGGCATTCCGCAACTTAGTGAGACCCAGTTTCGAAATAAAGAGTAAAAAATAGGGCTGGGGGTGTAGCTTGAAGGTAGAATGCCTCTGAGTTCAATCCCTAGTACCGCAAAAAAAAAAAAAAAAAGAAGCAATGAACATGCAACCATTATCTTAGCAACACAGTAAAAGTGTGTTTCTATATTGATGCTTGGTTTTGGTAACTAGCACTAGACCCCCAGGTTAGGTATATAAGAGATATTACCTTTCCCTTTGACTACAAGTCATGAGACTTCCCATGAAAATAGGACAACTGACTTTCCACATGTGTTTAAACCAATAAATGGCTCCTGTCAAGCTTAGTCATGGAAAATAGCCCAGAATATAATTCTACAGTGCTACAGCATTTACATTCACCAACTTGGTTTGTGATACCCTATCCCCAAAAGCTTTTGCTTTTATAGATATGGCAATATTCCACTCTTTCCCTCTATAGCACAGGCTAATCAGCAGAAGGCTTAGTTAAGATCTCCACTGCCCAGTTACTCCATACGGATATTAAGTAAAGTAAATCCATTTAGCGACTGCGCCATGAAGAATGGAGGTCATATTGATCATCCTCATTAGTCCTGTCAGCTGGAGTAAGAAAGACTGGCTGGCGCTCAGGGCCAGCAGTGCAGAGTCCACTGACAGAGACAATGGGCAACATCGACGGTCTCTGAGCAATTGGTCTGGGCAGTGATGGATGCTCTGTGGACAGCTTACAGTGTTATTAAGGGTAAAAAACTGCCCATGAGAATCCCAAACTCCATCTTCCTTTATTAAGATAAAGGTGGATTGTCTGTGATACAATGCAGGACTAAGGAAGCTTCTATCTCTTTTATCACTGACACAGGAAAAACACACAAAATGAAAATTCAATTTAGATAGTAAGAAAAAGATAACTTAATAAGAAAATGTATATGTCTCACAGAGATTATAAACCACGGCTTGTCCATTTTAAATTGAGAACAGGATATAAAGATATTTCAGTAAGTATAAGTAAAATTATTTAATTCTATGTTTTTAATCTATGTTGTTCATTACATTTTTTAAGGGTATAAAGGTAAGAAAGGGAAACCACGCCTGTCTCTGCACTCTGTGGATAGCAAGGGGTACCTGCTTAACAGGTAATGGAACTGTACATTATACTTCAGTTCTTACCTTACAGACTGGACTGAATGCCAACTGGATACAGGGCCAAAGGAAGTCCCTACAAATTTGTAATTAAATGGTTGAAATCAGAAATCATCAGGAAAAAATAAAATCCCAACATTTACAAATATACACACATACTCATTCACTCCGACCCTTCTCCATTTCTTTCTTTCTGTGTCCCACCCCAAAAGTCCTGACTATGGTCCTTGTATGGCCAGAAATGAGTCATTTTAATTTCCTGATTCTGAGTTTCCAAATTAAGACTAATTATAATTTCTATATTAATAACCCCAAGGCCTACAAAGCATAGGATTACCCTGAAGAGTCAAATAATTCCTGGTAGATTTCACATTAAAAAAATCTTGATGTCAGCTGGGCGTGGTGGCGCATGCTTGTAATCCCAGCATTCGGGAGGCTGATACCGGAGGATCCTGGTTCGCGGCCAGCCTCAGCTACCTAGTGAGACACTCCGCAACTTAGTGAGACTCGGTTTCACTAAGAATAAAAATAAAAATATAGGGCTGGGGGTATAGCTCGGAGGTAGAATGCCCCTGAGTTCAACTCCCAATACTGAAAAAAAAAAAATCTTGATGTCTTTCCTTTTGCTTCCCAATGCTTAGCTCCTTGACCAAGTAAGGCCTGGCTCATGCATGGCACCTCCTGGGAAGGAGGGTGGAACATGGTTTTCTGTTTTGTTTTTTCCCTAGTAGATACTGACAAGGTTTTCTTAAATGTGCACAAGTGACATCTAAAACCAGCCAAGTGATTCTCTACTTCACATTGGCTTTTTTTTTTTTTTTCTTTAATGTCCTGAGCCCATCTGTGCTGGGAGCTCCCACTGGTAGAATTAACTAGAGATTTTGTATTGAGAAATTGTCCAGATTTTGCCATTCCTTTTTAGCACCTGCTAATGCCAGTACCACCAGTAGCTGCTCTGGAGATAGGATTGGCCCATTTACTTTGGGCCAGTTTCTCCACAGTCAGAGAGCTCTTCACTGCAAATGAGAGTTCTTGTTTCAAGAAATCTAGCCAAATAATATCATGGTGAAGTACAAGCCTGCAGGAGCTCAGTAACATTTCTCAACAATTTAAGTACCTCCACCACCACTTCATGGGACCATATTGCTGCTGCATAATTGAATTTCAGATCATGAGGGCCAGAACCATCTGAATTTAAGCTTCCAATACACATTTTAAGAATGTGGGTTGGGGGCACACAGCAGGGTGGAATTGGTGCCACCAAGATTCTGTATTGACTAAAAGAGTATCTTTATCCACCAAGAGAGTAATTTCCTCTTTTAAAGACATTGTTTTTCTTGCTCTCAACAACTATGTATTGACTTTCTTTTCTCTTCATCCTAACAGTGGACCTGCATGTTGTGCTCCAAGTACCGTGTCTTCCACTGAAGTTCCAAAAGGACACAGCCATACAGCATCATGCTGCATCCTTCACAGGGTTTAAAACTTGATGCTCTAACTTGAATCCTGGAGACTGATAATAGGGAACGAATAAATACTTCAGAGACACAATCGATCCTTGAAATCCCAAGGTGCTACAAAAGAAGCAGGTTTAAGGTATTTGAAACTACACTTGGATGAAACAATGATGCCAACAGACTGTTTCTAAAGGTAAAGATTGGAAAGACCATGGAAACTTCTTCCAGTGGTATAGGATTTTGGCAAATTTGCCTTGACAATATATTGAACAAATCATAATGGAAAGTGCACTAGACACAGGAACATCTTGCACATGGGAAATTTTAGGGCACTGATTATATTATAAACAGTGAAGTTTAAGGCCTAGATAAACTGAGCACTTGGAGCTGAAATTTGACAGAGACTAACCTTCAATCTCTGCAGTTTGGGGCTGATTGCTTTTACACACACACACACACACACACACACACACACACACACATCCATGATCCTGGTGTCTTAAAACTGCAAGGATTGACTCTTTCATAGCTATAGAAGCCAGTAGTCTCAAATCCAGTTACTAATGGGCCACACTCCCTTCAGAATCTCTTAAGAATGCTTCCTTTCTTCTTCCAGCCTTCTGGGGGCTTCCTCTACACAGGGCATTCTACGTGTGTCTTCTCTTCTTATAAGGACACCAGTCATTGGCTTTAGAACCCACCCTAATCTGGTAGGATCTCATCTCCATCCTCAGATAGTCATATTTGCAAAGACTATTTCCAATTAAGGTCACATTCTGAGGTTTGGGGTAGACATAAATTTGAGGGGAAAATTATCCAACCTAGTACAGCTGTTAACAAAAAGTGGAATTCCTATAGCAAGAACTATCTTTGTATAGAACTCTAAAAATTCAGAACACTATAGATAGTTATCCCTGAAACTGGACAATGGAGCATATGAGCAATCTCCTCTAAGGAGATAAACAGAAGATGAACTAAGAGAAGTCCATCCCAAACGATCCTCCAAACTTCCCTCTCCTCTCAAGGAGGAGTGCTGTCTTATCAGAGCTAAACATGGAAAGTAGATGACATTTCTCAAGAGAAACACGAACTGCTGTTCCCCTTCCTGTACTTCCAACCCAAGAAATATGTGTAGCCAACATATACTGCCTTTTAAAAAAAATCTAGATTCATTGCTGTGCTCAGCTAAAGACCAACATCTCAGCACCCAAGCAAAATCCATTAATCCAAACTGAGAACAGAACACAGGGCACAGTATAAGCAACAGCTGGAAATTCTAATTTGCGTTTTCATATTATTCCATAAAAATTAAAAGCTCAACTCTTCAATCCTATAAACTAGTTAATGTGAGATTAACTTGCAGCATTAATAACCAACTCAAGAAGGAAAGCCATTCAAACCACACTTGTTTCCTAACAGAACCTTTCTTCTATACACACAAAGCTAGGGTACATTTTTAACATCTTAAGTATAATATTTCATCCTAAAAACTAACATCAGGAGAAATAAACCAGAAAGCTTCAGAAAATCCTGACATATCCACACATTCTCTAGGCTTCAGGATTCAACCACCCTCATAGTAACATAAAGCAGTTTCCAGAAGGAAACCACTAAAAGTCTGACTCACTTGGCTGGCTCCTCGCTGCCATTCCCCCTGGATGGAGCGGGGGTGGGGTAGGGAGACTGGGGCCTCTTCTATGCCTTAGTCATGCTTGGTAAGCAGCACACAGTCAGTGCCCACGCTTCCAGGGAAATCCATGTCCTCTGCCAGCACGTCCTCAACATGTATGCAAACACCTTTTAACATACAAGCAGCTCACAATGATCACAATCAAGCCCTATGACCAGGAACTCCTATTGCACATTTTGTCAGTTCTAGGAATACGCCGTTAACTCACAGGAACAGGTGCGTGTATATGTGGGCAGCCTTTCTGTAATAGGGAAGTAGGAAGAGCCAAGAGTGGGAAGAGAAGAGTTAAATAAAAATAACATTTTAAATTTTGTACCAGAAAGTCATCTGTGAAGTTGGACAAGGTTCTATCAGAAAATCCAAACAAAATGTGGATGAAGGAATAGGAGAAAATTTTCCATTTAAGTTTCAAATTAAATGCAACACTATACAAATATTTCTTGGGGTCTTCGACAACTAGGATCCACTTGGGTATTACTGAAAAAGCAAAATGCATATCTAAAGAATCTCCTGAGGGATGAATCAGCTGAGGCAGCTGGCCTTCTTCAAGATGTTTTCTTTTCAGAAAGGACTTTTCATCTGGATGACAACAGCCCATGCTCCTGGTCCCACACTTTTAACATGACACAGCGTGTTTTCCCTGAAGATTAGAAGGTAAATTCCTTCCTTTACATAAGCACTAAAACCTTTCTCTTCTATGCATTTGGTTTAGAAGTTCAAGAAAACTAAGAAGAAAAGAAACCCCACTGGAAAGCCATTTAGCCTAAAACACTTCAAAATGGGCAAGCTGCAACTACAGCACCTGACTGGGCAGCCAGGGGTGCTGGGTGGGGGTGAGGGATGTGGCCAGCTGAGATGGCCTCTCTGATCCCAGTGTGACAATCAACCCAGGGCAGCATGCATGATGGAGGGGAGAGCGTCGAGCTTGCGCCTCTGCTCCAGTTGTAGCTGTGTCTCTTCTTTCTGCAAGTCCACTAATAGTTCTTTGTAAATGTGCAATTGATGAGAGGTGAGTGCCCCAGCATATCAGATTAGGAAGGTGAAATTTCAGTGTCACTTTGCCAGCCTGAGAAGCCGAAGCCAGAAAGTGATCACCCAGATGAGTCCAAGGGAGAGTTCTAGAGGTAGGCCATGCCAAAGTGACTGTGGTCATCTTTGGCCAAAACCTGTGGACTCACCTGCATGAGGATGTGGTGAAATCCACTTGGCCTGGCCAACTGCTGCCTTTGGCTTGGACACATTTTAGCTGCTGCACAATTTTCTCAAAATGCATAAAGCTGACAGGCTAAAAATAAAGCAGCTGATCCCTCTCCGGATCATGCTTGAACAGTGGATTTTTAATGGACAGCCCAAAAATCTGAGCACTGTGAAGCCTTGCATTCAACCCCAAACCCCAATAGGGACTTTTTAAAGGCATGAGCTATCACATGACCATGCCTTCTAAGGAGTGAGAAAATCCTGCATGGAGATGCACTTGCAGCCTCATCAACCACTGCCAGGGCAGGTCTGGATGGCAAGAATCACACCAGTCACCCAGGAACACATAATCTCTGCACTGCAATTTTGGGAAAGTAATTATTATGTATTAAAGATTTCCTAAGAAAATAAGGGACTAACAAGACAACTCAGCCTGGATAAAAAGCAAAAGTACTTTGCTTTTCAGTAGAGGTTGAATATAATGATGTTAAGCATCAGAGAAATATTCAGGTGAGGCAGCAAAGACTCTCCAACCCCAGAGGAGATTCCCAGTGGAGTTACCCACAGAATGGGAAAATCAATAATAAACATGCAACAACAGAAAGAGGCTGGACTATACACCAACTAGAAATGTTTACTTCAGAAGAAAATATAGTGAACGTAGTAAAGAAAATGTCGCAGTGCTAGAAATGTAGCTTGGTGGTAGAATGCTTGCAGCCCTGGGTTCTACTCTAAGCACTCGAGAGATGGAGGGAGAGAGGGAGGGAGAGAGGGAAGCGAAAGGGAAGCGGAAAGGGAAAGGGAGGGGGAAGAGGAAGGGAGGAAGAAATGAATTGCAAAAATAGAAACTTGTTTTTCAGACAAAAAAACACACTTCAAAAGCTAAATTAATTATATGCTCAAGTGGTCCAGGACAAATAAAAGACAGCATGTCTATTGCACATACAATACTCACATGTGTGTCCGTATGCCTCAATTACATACTGGGAAAGGTCTAAGTAAAAGCATTGCAAGAAATCAAAAAGATTTTGCAGTACAAAAAGTAAAAAACATTGTAAAATAAAATCAGAAGATAAGCAGTAAGCTTTGAAAATATTTGTGCAGGATATGACACAAGGTTACTATCTACCAGACAGATGCTATCTAGAGCTTAAAAACTCAATGATATAATAAAATAATTATTCTAACACAAAATATTTAAGTAAGAACAAAAATTTTTTAATGTACTAGGGATTGAACACAGGGATGCTGTATTCCTGAGCTACATCTGCAGGAAAAATGGATGGAACTAGAGAATATTATGCTCAGAGAGATCAACCAGTGTCAGAAACTCAGGAGTCATATGTTTTCTCTCATATATGAGAGCTAGTGAGAAAATAGGGGGTAAAAGGGACTTCAGATAAATAAGAGAAATCAGTAGAGTGATGGAAGGCAATTGGGAGACGGAAGTGGGGAGGAAAAAAAGACTTGATGAAGGAAAAGTTCAAATAATGCTATGTCCACATGAAGATATCACTACCGATCTTACTAACACACAAGAATGGGGAAGAGTGGGGAGCGGGGTGGGATGCAGATGGAAATACAGGTGACGTGTGCATGTATGTTGATGTCACTTTGAATCTCACTAAGATGTCTACTACACTGCACCAACAGAAATCTATTTTTAAAAACTTTAAAGTAGAAATTGTAGACACATGGCATGGAGTGACGGGATGGAAGTGCAGAAGTCCAGGCAGGACCACATTCACCAATGTTTGTTTAAGATGTGTACAGTAAGGTTAAATTTAAATATGTATGTTTCACATTGAAAATCCTTATGATTCTGCCTTAACAGAATGCTGAAAATTATAATTATTTTGTCTAGTGATGTCAAATAGGGAAGCTGCCTATGTATTCCTTTTACAACAGAAGAGGGAATGTTGATTTGATCATAAAAGTAATGGGCTCAGTAGAAAAAAGAGAATAAAGTGAGAAAAGTAGAAATTAAAAAAAAAAAAAAACATATGGCTACTTAGATTTCAGGCAGCAAAGTTGAAACTCTGCAAAAAACTTACATTTAGCAGCTGCAATGGTTAATTATTAATGCAATAATTACAAAAATGCCTTCACCTGCCAGAAGGTGTGAATAAAAGACAGAAAGTTCATTAATTCAAACTCTCTTACACATAATGCTCCAAATAAAAATACTTAATAAGGTACTACAAATTCCAAAAGAAAGTGAAATGCCTAATACAGTATTCAGTAAATGTTCATTGATGTTAGCTGATGAGTTTTATGCTATAACGGCAGAGCAAATGTATTGGTTTTTGATACAGTAGGCTTGAGTTTCTAAAAGCATTGTTACTGGGACATAATTGACATCACAGTTTCGAAACCAGTCTGAGCAACTTGGTGATGCCTTCACCAATAGAGTGAGATTCTGTTTCAAAATGAAAAATAAAATAGGGCTGGGAGTGTAGCTCAGAGGTGGAATGTCCTGGGTTTAATCCCCAGTACCAGACACATAAAAAGAGTATACAGATGTATTTTACATATGTATACACCTGTGAAACCATGACAATCAAGATAATGAACATGGCATTACCCACACACACACCAAAATTGTCTTGGGCCTCATTGTAATCCCCCCTTCCCAACTCACCTCCACTATCCTCAGACAGCCACTGATCCATTTCCTGTCACTATACCTTACTTTGTATTTTATAGAATTTTACATAAAAGGAATCAGATAATATATATTCCTTTTTATGTGTCTTTGCTCACTCAGCATAATTATTTCAAGACTGACCCCTGTATTGCATATACCAGTAGCTCTTTCGATTTATTGCTTGATCTTACTCCCTTGAACAGATATAATACAACTTCTTGGCCCCTTTCCCATTTGGAAGGACAATTGGGTAGTTTCCAAGTTTGGGCTATTAGAAATAAAGCTCACAGTAACAGGTTCATGTGTCCAATGGCTGCCTTTGACATTCACAAGTAAGGCTTTGCAAGGACAGAGTTTATATGCCTCTTGGGTAAATGCTAAGAAGAGCTGGGACACATGACAGGTGTGCTTTTAACTTTTGAATGAACTGCCAAACTGCTCTCCAAAAAGTCTGTACCATTTTCCATTCCCACTAGCAGTGTGTTGGTTCTATTTGCTCCACCTGAGCTGTATGTGTGCTTTGTAGGACATAGGAACCCTCATCTATGCAATAGACAATAAACACAGATTTGTTTACCTCCTCATAGGAACTGAAGGATAAATTGACCATTAAGGTTCATTTTCAAGTTCTGCTCTCTTCCTGTAGCACAGATTAAAATGAAAAACACCCAGCAAAGTACATGTATAAAAACAACCATATGGCCGGGTATGGTGGTGCATGCTGTAATCTCCATATTTGGGAAGCTGAGACAGGAGGATCACAGGCTCAAAGCCAGCCTTAAAAATGCAGTGAGGCTCCCAGCAACTGAACAATACTCTATTTCAAAACAAAAAATAAAAAGGGCTGGGGGTGTAGCCTGGAGGTAGAATACCCCTGGGTTCAATCCCCAATATGCAATACCTCCCCCCCAATAAAGAATGACCACATTCATTGATTATCGTGTACCTGATTCTGTGTAGTCCATCTAATAAACCCCTAAAATTAAATCATAAAATCCATTTTATAGGTGAGGAAATGGAGAATAAATAAATTACATATGGTCACCGAACAACTGGCAAAGGCAGGATTTGAATCCACGAGTCTGAGCCCTGTGCTAAGACCTGTATCTCCTGTTACCATTCACACATTCCAAAATGCCTGTGATTTATTATGCAAAGTTATGACCTTCTCCTAACATTTCTTTCCAGAGATGTGCAATTTCAAACCTTTCAGAGATCACGGAATAAGGCCTGGAATATCATTTTGAGCTAAAGACTGAATAAATACTAAATCTTTACAGTACCAACATTTCTACAATAAACATTATCATCAGAGCAATGACAGAATACACATTGATTAATTTAATCCAGATGTCACCTGTGAAGTGCAACAACCAGTCCTAAGAAATGAGAAGATGTTTCAAAAAATAAAAATAAAGCTGGGCGTGGTGGTGCACACCTGTAATCCCAGTACTATAAGGCTGAGACAGGCGGACGGTAGTCGAGGCCAGTTTCAGCAACTTAGTGAGACCTCCTGTTTCAAAATAAAAAGGCCTAGGGATGTAGCTCAAAGGTAGAATCCCCCTGAGCTTAATCCCCAGAACCCCCAAAAACAAACAAAAAGAAAAACTGGCCTATTTTTAACTGAGTGCTTTTCTGGTAGAAAGAAGAAGAAGAAAAAAAAATCTCACAAGCAGGCAGATTCATTATCCATTGTATCTCAGACTGCTGTGGTTTTACAAAATCTGATCCAGTTACTAAAAGGCCTTGCCATAAAGATCCAGGGCTGGAAGATAACCAGGTCAGCAATATGTTGTGTTTTAAAAACTTCTTGGCATTTGTTGCTACAGTTTTAAAAGCATAAAAATGGAGGGTCACTGTGCAGCCACTGCTTTGTCTAGAGAGCCTCGGAGTACAAGAGGGAACAAGGATAGTGCTTGCATTAGGATAAGCAAAGAAAACAGCATTTGCTAGCAGCATCAGACTGTGACATCGACCATGTTATACAGACTATTGATTCATAATCAGAAACAGAAGGTTGGAAAAAATAAGCAGTATCTTCCCAGCACACTGACAAAAAGGGAAGGAAATTGCTCTATTAGCAAGATTATGTATAGGTAGAGGGATCTTAGATTGAAGGAGGGCTGTTCTATGACAAACCAACAGATTTTTTTTTTTTTTTTTTTGGTACTGGGGATTGAACCCAGGGTCATTCTACCTCAGAGCTACACCCTCAGACCTTTTTATTTTTTATCATGATACAGGGCCTTGCTAGGTTGCTGAGGGTCTTGCTATGTTACTGAGGCTATCTTTGAACCTATGATCCTCCTGTTTCAGCCTCTCAAGTAAAACCAACAGATATTTAGTATCTACTGTGGAGAAAACACTGTACTGGGCTAGGGGTGGGCCAGTGGGCAGGGTGGTGGTGAGATACAAACAAGCAGTAGAAAATGGAAACTTTTTTCCAATTTGGAGATTATCATCAAGTTGGAGAAAGGGCCTAGACTTCAGAATAAAATCAAGACACATTCAGTCAGAGATAAATATAAACCAGAGCTTTGCTAGCAATGACTAAGTACAGCCACTAGCTAAGTACTGCCAAAACGCTGTCTGGTTTAATCCTCAGGAAAGTCAAGTGAGGGAGGCATCTTAAGGAGTACTGAACTGACTGGGGAAGGTTTCAAGACTGGCCTCTACCCACACAGACAGTACGTGGTAGAGCGCGGAACCCAACGTGGCTCTGTTGATGCCAGAACTGACAGACTGAGGTTCTGAGTTATACAAACTCTCCACGGCCTTCCAAAGCTCATGGAGAGTGATCCCTCTGGGCAGTGAGGGAGGGCCTAGACAGTTTCCTGTAGGAAGGAAGGACACCCGCTTCCAGGGAAACTAAAGGGAAAGAGGCAGGAGCCTCACAGGAAAGAAACGGACTCAGTCAGAGGCTGGGCAGCACTGGGGGCATGGGATCAAATTAAGTTTACAAACACTCATCAGTTACTTCACAGGCCTCTTGGTGACATAGCAATGACTAAGTCAGACAGACACAGGGTCTGTTTCTCAGACGGCATGGTGAGAATCAATAGCATAAGGTCAATTTCCAATTGGTCTCATTAGCTTTGTCATTTTGTTTTCTTAAATTTAATGATACCACATTTTATATTAAGAGAATAGAAGGCTTTAAGATCGTGCTAAAATTGGCATAATAAAGTACAAATGTGATAACACATAATCATACCCCTTCCTCTCCTTGCCCTTACTGTCTCCTTGCTGTGAAATTCAACCATAGAACCATCAGGTGGGAAAAAATACTAGCATGGGGTGTGCACATCTTTAAACCCAGTACTTGGAGGTTAAGATAGGGGGATCACACGTTCAAGGCCAGTGTATAGTAACTTGGCAAGACTCTTCCTTTTTGTGTGTGTGTGTGAGTGTGTGTGTGTGTGTGTGTGTGTGTCTGTGTGTGTCTGTGTGTGTGTGTGTGTGTGTGTATTACTGGAGATTGAACCCAGGGGCATTCTATCTCTGAGCTATATGCCCAGCCTATTTTATTGTTTAGTTTTGTTTGTTTTTTGAAATGGTTTTGCTAAGTTGATCAGGCTGGCTTTGAACATGCAATTCTCCTGTCTCAGCCTCTCAAGTACTAGAATTACAGGTATGTGCCACCATATTTGGCAAGAACCAATTTCAAGGTAAAAATAAAATAGGGCTGGAGGTGTAGCTCAGTGGTAGAAACCTCTGGTTTCAAGTCCCAGTACTGCTGAACCATACACAAATACCTCCCCACAAAATACTTATTCATTACAATGGGAAAAAGAATAACCTTTATCAAGGCAAAAACTGATTGAGGCAATACCACCTCAATCAAGTGATAAGGCAAACATCAGCAAGGAACAAATCAAGATTGGGCACCAAACGATGGCACACAAAGAGAGCACAGCACCATTTGTGACATTCCTGCCAAAAGTGTTGCTATGATGTAAATGAGGTTTGAGTGTGTGCTGCAAGGTCCCTGTGATAGGAGGTGGTACGGGCATCTTTGAGAGGGGTAGCCTTGTGAGTCATTGCGGGTGGTTCTCTGGAAAGAAATTAGTATAGTTCTCCTGGGACCCTGGTTAGTTCTCACAAGAGGATAGTTATAAAAGAGCAAGACTGGCCTCTCCCAGTCTTTCTGGTTTCCTATCTTGCCATGTGATCTCTGCTCTCTGTTACAGTTAAATGTATAAGGTCCCCTAAAGGCACATTTTAAAGGCCCAGGGTTGTCAGCTTATGCACTATTGGAAGGTGCTGAAATCTTTAGAAGGTGGGGCCTCCTTGGAGGAAGCTGGTCACTGAGGGCATGCCCTCAAATGGTATCTCTTGTCCCCAGTTCCTTAGCTCTTCCTCTCTCCTTGCTTCCCTTCTGCCCTGAGAAGAGTAGCTCTGCTCTACCACATACTCTAGCCACGATGCTCTGCCTCATTAAAGACCCAGGGCAACAGGACCAAGTAACCATGGACTGAAACTTCTGAAAGTATGAGCTAAAATAAATATTTTCTCCTTTTAAGTTAGTTTCTCAGCTATGTTGCCATAGTGATGGAAAATTAACACACTCATGCTTTCCTACCCTAATGCCATGATGTAGCTGGTGGGGACCTCACCAAAGTTAGCACCATGCTTTTTGAAATCCCAGCATACAAAACTGTGAGCTAAATAGACCTCTTCTCTCTGTAAAGTACACAGACTCAGATATTTTATTGTAGCAACGCAAAATTTATTAATACATATGTGAAACCTAAAATCAATAACTAGGAAAGACATAAACCCAAACAGAGACTCTACAAAATAACCTTTCAAATGGGTTAATTTCATAAAAGTCAAGAAAAGATTCATGAACTGTTCCAGACCGAAGAAAACTAAAGACACGTGAATAGTAAATGCAACACATGGCTCTGAACTTGATCATCTTACTATAAGGTACATGACTGGAACATTTGGTGACACTCGAATGGAGCCTAAGGATTTGGTAGTGGTCATTTTGATAACTACACTGTGGTCATGCTCAAGAATGTCCTTTTGTAGGAAATACCTGCTGAAATAAAAATAATTGTGAGTGTTTGTGCATTAGGTCAGCAAGTTACAATCAAATGCTCGAGGAACCATTCTCTGCTGTACTTTCAGATCCTTTTTAAGAATATGATTGCTTCAAAAACTGTTTAAAGAGCCAGGCGTGGTGGCGCACACTTGTAATCCCAGCATTCGGGAGGCTGAGACCGGAGGATCCGGTTTCGCGGCCAGCCTCAGCTACCTAGTGAGGCACTCCGCAACTTAGTGAGACTCGGTTTCAAAATAAAGAATAAAAAATGGGGCTGGGGGTATAGCTTGGAGGTAGAATGCCCCTGAGTTCAATCCCCAGTACCGCCAAAAAACAAACAAAAAAAACTGTTTAAAGTGTCAAGAAAAAGGTTGCATGTCCTAGAGCAAGAAGCATGACAAGGGAGGATGCACAGGAAGAGTATTCACCTCTGCTTCTCATCTATCCCTAAAGTACCCCATCCCCACCCCCACCCACAAGCTCTGCAGGAGACCTTGCTCTGCCCTCCCAGGCCAGGCCACAATTCCTTCAAGAACTCACTATACAGACCTCAAGTTCCTCATCTCATTTCCCATCTAACTTCTGCCCTGCACTCCACTGGGACCTGTGCTAGCCAAGGTGACCTTATCATCTTTATCATGTCTTCCCTATTGATAAAACAAGACTTTACTTTCTGGTCCACACCTGTCTGCTCAGCACTGAACAAAGCAACTACTATAATCACCCCTCCCCCAGTGCTCTCAAGCCCTTCGTTCTTTATGGGGATTCCTCAAGTTCTCTCCTACTCCCTCTTCTCCCACTCCACACCCTTGTCTGGTCAATCTCATTCCCTCTGATGCCTTACATTTGCCAGATGTGCAGACAGAGGCCAGACCTCTCCCTTCCCTCTTTATCTAAGTCAACACCACATCTCCCCACCATCTTCTACAAGCATAACAAATTCATCTTAGTCAAAAATGAATTCATCCCTTCTGCCCTGCCCTTGCTCCTCTCCAACCTGCTCTCCTCCCAGAGTCCTAATCTCAGTAGCACCACCATCCTCCCAACTGTCAAAGCTAGAAGTGGGAGAAGCATCCTGGACACCAGCCTCTCCCATTCTCCCACACCCGACTATCCACATCCTGATCATGCTAACTCCTAACCAGCTCTCAAATCTGTACTCTCCCATGCGAGGATACTATCAGTCCATCATCTCTTGCTCAAACAACTGCAATGGTCTCCAGCTGGGCTCTGCACTTCTGTTCTTATTATGCCTCAATATACTCTCCACCTCTCAGCCAAGGGTCTTCTGGAAATTCAAATCTGACTAGAACTCACTCAGCTCCAACACTTTACTAGGTACCCACTGTTCTTGAGGGGCAATCTAAATCCCTACTGAATATTACATATTACAAGATATCTATGTGTAAGATATTTATGTTCAAATTTTTGTTCAAATATCTATGAAGAAGATACTTTTTTTTTTTTTTTTTTTTTGCGGTACTAGGGATTGAACTCAGGGGCATTCTACCTCTGAGTTATACCCCTAGCCCTATTTTTTACTCTTTATTTTGAAACCTAGTCTCACTAAGCTGCGGAGTGCCTCACTAGGTAGCTGAGGCTGGCCGCGAACCCGGATCCTCCGGTCTCAGCCTCCCAAATGCTGGGATTACAAGCGTGCGCCAACACGCCCGGCTTCAAGAAGATACTTATGAACCCCAACTCTCCTTCAGTACCAACTATATTAAAATGTTTCCTGTTTCCATCTTATTGACAATAATGCTCCTGCCAACCAGTAGAATGCCAAGCATACTGTAATGCCCAGTAAATGTTTGTTGGATAAATGAGTTGATTAGATGCTAGACTAATTTATTATTTTATACAAATACAAATTGTGTGTGTGTGTGTGTGTGTGTGTGTGTGTGTGTGTGTGGTGCTGGGGATTGAACTCAGGGACTTCCTTCCTCCAAGCTACAACCCCAACTCATTTTATTTTTATTTGGAACCAAGTCTCACCAAGTTGCTGAGAGCCTAAGTTGCTAAGGCTGGCTTCAAAACTGTGAACCTCCTGTCTTAGCCGCCCAAATACTGGGAGTACAGGCGTGTGCCACCACACCCGGCTACAAACACAAATATAGTGATATACCAAAGTATTAGATATACAACTTGATTCCTGGGTGAAACCCTAACAAAAATGTCAGATCACACAAAATAATTAGCAGTTTAAGTTCAAGGTCCTTGAGGTCAGACATTAGGGAAGGAGAAGGGAAGCATACTTGCTCACAGTCAAGCAGGCAGGGGTTGTGCCATGGCTGGCCACCACGTGCACAGCATGACTCAACGTGCCGTGCACGACAGTGGGTTTTACAGCTCATGGCATGCCAATAATGAAGTCCAAAGGAAGAGGGAGGTGGGACACACATACACACACACACACACACACACACACACACACACACACGTGTGTGTGTAAGAGCAGACAAGTGGGGGAGTCAGCTACTACACATAGGAATGAAGACCAAATCACAGCCAGAAACAAAGCAGGGAATATCCACAGAAAGTCATCTGGCACACAATGATACAGAAGGTTCATTTTGAACCTCTAATTTATTATTTTTATATTTTCTCTAAAATTCTACTAGTAAATTCTAGAATAAAGATACAGCCATTCCAGAGGTTTTGCTAAAGAACAGACATCAGTGTGCCCCCAACCACTATCACCAGCTTATCTTAAATGTTGCTGGGAAGTCAAAGGATATTTTCTTCAAGCATGAAAACCACAAAGGAAACAGAATTAAGGGCAATTTAGCTTAAAACCATCAGTGAAATGGAATCAGGAATCTAATTAAGAAGGTGGGCCTGTGCGGGTGGGTCTCAGGCACAAGGTCCTGATGCCTGGGTGACAAATAAAAAGCTACTGTGACTTCTGTGACCTCATGGCTGCTCTGATGCCATTAAAAGAGATCTAGTCTCTGGAGGAAAAAGAAAGTCTAATAGGAATCCAAGAGCACTTGAAGGGCAGGAGGAAGTCCCAGAGCACAGAAAGAAAACAGCATCCAAGGAATGCAGCATCATGGGTGATAGAATTACCGCCATGAAGAGACATAATTAGTCTAATTATATGCAAGACACTGGGAGACAGGCAGAGGACATCTCCAGGCATCGATGGAGATGGTGGAGGTGACTGTGCCATCACACCAAAGTACCACCCACCAGAGTCAGGCCATGTGCCAGCTGGTGCTGGGCACTGTCTTACGGTGGGTAAAGTACTATTCACTCCATTCTGCACAGCCAGAGAGACAGGTGCAGAAAGGTCAACACTTGCCAAGTTTGTATACGAAGTGGTAGGGTTAAGATTTGTACCCAAGCCTGTCCAGTTTCAAGATCAAGGACCTTCTGCTTTGAGTATTGTTTCTAGTTACTTGTAACTGCTCCTCTCCAGAGGAAAAAAGGCCGAGTCTGCTCATCACCCACAAGGAAAGTGGGTGTGAGGAACCTGGCCAGCAGGACTGTGGCGAGTGAATACTATGTCCCTCGCCTTATACCCATGTTAAACAATAAATGCTTAAGTAAGGGATGCAGGAGACAGGAGACAGTGTTCTTATCTACCATCTTACATAAGGATAAACAAACGCTGTCTTCTAGGCCTGGATGTCACTATCACTGAACACGTTTACTGTCAAGCCACACAAATGGACCTTTCCTAATATCATTACAAGAATTTCAACTTTAAAAGCTTCTTTTTGATTTTAGTCTTTTGAGAATACCACTCCTCAGCATCTTTCCAAAAAAATTAAAAACAGAATACTTCACTGATAATGCATACCCATGATTGTAACAGCTCGATTCACAATTACCAAATTATGAAATCAACTTAGGTGTTCCTCAACAGATAGATGGGTAAAGAAAATATGATATATACACACAATGGAATTTTACTCAGCCATAAGGAACAAAAAAAATCTAGAGAATATTATGTTGAGATCATCCAGATGCAGAAAGTCAAAGGTAGTATGTATTTCTCTCATATGTGGAAGTTAAAGAGAAAATAGGAAATAAAAGGGGTCTTAGATAAATGAAGAGTGAGAACAGTAGAATGTTGGAAGGGGATCAGGGGAGGGATGTGAGGAGGGGAAAAGGAGAGCTGCTGAAGGAAATAGTGCAAATAATGCTATGTCCATACATGAAGGCATCAGTAATGACCTCACTCATACGTATGGGGAGAGGTGAGCTCCAGAGGGAAACACACCAAGTGCATGTATGTCTGTATCACTTTGAATCTCCCTATGATGTATAATTACAATGCACCACAAAATATTTTTAAAAGGATCTTTTTGAAATGGTAAATGATGTCTTACTAGATTCTTAGTTATCAGTAGCACTATTAAACTAATACTAATTAAGCAGTGACACTACTGTTGTACCTATCAAAATGTATCACATAATTGAGTATGGTGGCACACGTCTTTAATTCCAATACTTGAGAAGCTGAGGCAGTCTTAGCAACATAGCCAGACTCTCAGGAACCTAGCAAGACCCTATTTTAAAACAAAAATTAAAAAGGGCTAGGGATGTAGCTTGGAAGTAGAATTCCCCTAGGTTCAATCCCCAGTTCCACCAAAAAAAAAAAAAGCACCACAACCACAATGTATCTAAGAAAGGGAAAGGGAAATTCTGCTACCCTGTCCATCAGGCACCTAACTACATGTGCATTCACTGAAGAGATATTTTGTGAAGTTGAGAACTGCAGCAAGCACCTCGCATTGGCTCACTAGGAGCACAGAGAAGCTGCAGAGCTAAACGTTATGACTGCCAGGCTTCTTTGCTGCTGTGGTGCTCAATACCACTCAGACTCCACCGATGAGATAGGCTCATAGGTCATCTGAATTTGGAACCGAGTCACAGGAAGAAAGGCAGAGGACAAGGGCGTTCACAAAAGCAAGATCTCTTGGCAGAAGAGGCACACTGTCTGTGCCAGCAGATCAAGTACTGGCTCCTAATGCAGCAACTTCCCACAGCAACTGTCCTGATTCTGGGAGGAAGAAATGGTTCTCCAAGTAGGGAGTATCCAGGAAGCTCAACCTAAAACCTCTTCCTCCAAGCTTCCCAAGGACTCTGAGAACTCCTGTGCTCTGGATTAAATCTAGTTCAGCTTTAATTCCCTAGAGTCAATTCTGTGCTCAATACAGGAAATGTGAACAATAACAACAAACTCACTGTTTCACTATTTTTCCTAGATTATTAAACTTGTAAAATATTAGGTATAAAATACTCAGCTACAAAAGATAATGAAACAAACTCAATTTATTTTAAATAAATGTTGGTATAATTTATATAAGCTGTTGTATCACGCGATTTTACAAACCTAAACCTATAGTTCAATTCCTCTCATTCATAAACATGAGTTACTTGACCTACTTTCTAATATATTCAGCTCCTTCTTGTCTGCATTAATCTGCGGTGACATTTTAAAAGTTGCTCTAATAATTTCCATTATAGGAAGATGCACTTTTCATTTACATCAGCTTTGATTCTCCTCCCACAAAACAAAATACTATTTTCTCAACCACTAGCCTACAAATGCAGTAGGAAACAAGACAGCTGACTCTAAGGCTCACCCTTAATGGGGCTCAGAATTGGGTTTCTCAATAGGATAGAAGGTAGGAGAAGAAGGTGTTGTAAAGAATGAGACAATTTTGTCCCAAGTCCCATAATGTGAGATAGTGGATTTAAGCAATCTCTGTGTACAGTCCATGGAAAGTTATAGAACACAGCTTTCAGGAATAAATATAAAATTCATATCTAATAATACAATGAGCTACATGCATCCAATGGTTCTCCAATCTCAGACCACAAAGGAAAAAAGAAGAGAAGAAATCCACTTTCCATTTCCGCACCTGCTTCCAATTACATCAATACTATAACCAACACCAACCTTTGGGACCTGGGCTTCTTCCCTCTGATAAAACACTCTTTGATGCACTATCCACAGCCCTTTTGAGAAGGTCCCTTTATACCTCAGACTTTTCTATTGTTCCCAAGTGCCTAGAGCAGAGGTTGGCAAATTATGGCTTACAAGCTAAGAATGTTTTTTTCTTTTTTTCAAGTGTTGGGGATCAAACCTAGGAACCTGCATGTACTCAGCATGCGCTCTATCACTAAGCTATGTATACCTCCAGCGCCTACTTTCTAAGTTTTTTTTATGGTTAAGGAAAAAATAAAAACTCCAAATAATTATATTTCACATTAAAATTCTATGATATTCAAACTTCAGTGTCCTAAATTAATTTTAATTGCAATATAGCCACACCCTCTTATGAGTCATTGGCGGCTGCTTTTTGTCTTCAACAATGGAGTTGAGTGGCTGCAACAACAGACAGTGGCCTAAAATATTTATAATCTAGTCCTTTACAGGAAGAAGATTGCTAACTTCTGTCTGCAGTATAAAATCCTTGCCCACAATCTGCCATTGTAGGTCCTTGAAATCTGGATCTGTCCAACCTTCCTTTAAGACTTATTTACTTCTACTTTAAATATGAGGTCCGTCTCACCAAAATGCTCTTCTCGAATTCTTTCACATATTATTTCCTTTCTCTTTCCAGCTCCAGTGCTCTGTTTAGTCCTTACAGTATGTAGACATCATTAACTATACACATTTAACTTCCACGAGGTGAACAGAAAAATGATCTTAAGAGTGCTCCAGTGTATACTCCACAGAACTATTTGTAATAGCACAACATGGAAACCACCTAAAAGCCCAGCAACAGAGCATAGGTTCAACGGGCCTAGAACCAATCCATACAGAGGAGGAGGGTACAGCTGCAAGAAGGAAGGACCAGCTCTGTACACTGTTGCAGAGAAAGAACCAGGACAGGTTAAGTGAACAAAGAAAGGGGAGAAATGGGTGTACCTGGATGAACTGTTGTTCATCTATCAAAATAAAGGTGAATATGAAAACATACATATTATATGTAAATGTTTAATCACTTTGAGGAAAAACTGTATTTTTTCAATTGCTCCTGTGGGGTAGGAAGAAACAGGATGACTAGGGTAATAACAAGCATTTCTTGCTATAGATTGCTGAAATGAGTCACCAATGTACTATTTAGAGATGGGGCCTTTGGGAGGAGATTAGATCACAAGGCTAGTGTTCTTATAAAAGAAGCCCCAAAGAGCTTCGTTGCCCCCTTCTGCTATGTGAGGATGTAGCTAGGCACCATCTTTTTTTTTTTTTTTTTGGTACTAGGGATTGAACCCAGGGGCGTTCTACCTCTGAGCTATACCCCCAGCCCTATTTTTTATTCTTTATTTTGAAACAGGGTCTCACTAAGTTGCGGAGTGCCTCACTAGGTAGCTGAGGCTGGCCTCAAACCCGGATCCTCCGGTCTCAGCCTCCCGAACGCTGGGATTACAAGTGTGCGCCACCACGCCCAGCTGCTAGGCACCATCTATAAATGAGGAAGTGGGCCCTCACCAAACACAAAATCCACCTGAGCCTTGATATTAGACTTCCCAGCCTCTAGAATAGAAAGAAACAAACTTTTGCTACTTATAAGCTACTCAGTTTATAATACTTCTGTTACAGCAGCTTGAATGGACTAAGAAATCGCTGAATAAGATTTATTTTATAGTTAAGACTTTGAAATCTTAACAATAATTTATGTAATCACTTAAAATTTAATAAGAAAAGGGAATTTCTAAAAATAGAAAATAAAACAGCGAACCTAACTATGTATCCAGTTGGTGGCACAATCACACAGTTTTCTTAATGTCTTTCAAATGCAGGCTATTGTGTGTAGCATAAGATAAAGCAGATAAAAAATACAATGGCATCACTGATGACCAGGATTTGCGGGGATGGATGTAAGAATACAGGTATAAAATTGATGAAGATAAATAAAAACTATATATACTGGAATTTCATTTGGATTTACCAGTTTGAACTAATAATTTGTTTTATGTATATGCACACACATATATACCCTAGTTCTGTCCACCGAAAATCCCAAACACAGCATGAATCCAATAACAAAACACATTATGCCTAGTTTCTGCATTATGCCTTCTACATATTCAAACCAGGGCTCCTTGGAGTAGTGGCAGATCTAAGACTGGGGCAAGAAATGGGTTAGACAAGTCTGTAACATTTTGTCACACCAGAAAGCACATAAAAATACAAGTCATGTCAAAAGAACTAGGGAGACAACATGAATTATTTTCCACTGAACAAATATAATTTGAGCACTGATAAAAAATTAAATCAAAACACAAATTATATTTACAGTAAATAAAATCTTGTGATCACTTTTGGAGGATTCTGCTAAGGAATGAATTCATTGCTTTGGAAGTAAAAAGAATATGTTACACATATATCCTGATTTTCCTTTATAAAGCACAGACTAAATTAATTTATCATAATGAGCTTTTCTTTATATAAATATTGTAGATTGTAAATAAGGAATGATAGACTATCACTGTTTTACAATCACTAATAAATTAAAGGCTATAAGCAATGATGGTCAGAGATCAATAACGTAACAGAGAGACTACTAGCTATTATGTATTTCTTAATGAAAATGTATAGTCTATGACAGATATAGTCTCACCAAAACAAAAAACACACCCTCACAGTTCTGAATTAGACCAATCCTGGAGATTTCACTAACAAATCATAGAACAAGGAACAAGGAACAAAGGAACATGTTAAATAGCACAATAGGGAAGCACTCATCAAAATCAAGACTGTGGGAGACTCGGGGGTTTCTCAACCCCAGTACTATTTACATTTTGGGGGGAAAATTCTATGCTGTGTGTAGCTGTCTTGAGCATCATAGGGCATTTAGCAGTATCCATGACTTCATTCTAATAGATGCCAGTAGTACTCCCCAGTTGAACAGACAAAAATGTCTCCAGATACTCTAGCCATATGTCCCTAGATGAGGAAGAGAAATAGTTACTGAGAATCTCTGCTCTGAAGAATAAACAACCCAATTTCTTTAACAAACAAGTTGAAAGGTGGGGAGGGGAGAGAGAAAGAAAGAACCTTTAGATTGAAAGGAGATTAGAGACATAAAAGCTAATCCCAATGAATAAACCCTATCTGGATCCTGATTCAAAGAAACTGAAAAAAAAAAAAAAAGCTGTAAGACAATTGAGTACATATATATAATTAATTATCAATACAAATCTCAATATCATGCATAGGGAAGGAGAGGAACATGGGGAGGGAGTTGGGGGAGAAGCTCACCAACTGTTGTGTGCCTCTATGTCTCTATTGCTCTGAACTTCATTATGATGTGACCACAATGTACCGATAAAAGTATATTTAAAAAAAGAAATTTGAGAAAATCTCAACATTAGGTTGATTTTAGATGATACTAAGGACATACTGGTAGATTTTTACATTTTGGGGGTGGTAAAAAGCACTTGTCCAGAATACCTTAAGTCTTATCTTGTAGACTCATATACTGATACAGTGACAGGAACTAATAAGATAACCAAGATGTGCTTCAAAATACTGAGAGAGTGAAGAGAAAAATAAATATAAAATAAGACAAGCTACAGCACATAATTCCCTATAACCCTTTTCACACATGTCTAAAAGTTTCCACTCAAAAGTACACACAAATAAATCTGGCAGGTAGTTCTGCTCCCATTATCCTCAATGCACATGTGAGCCCCAGAGCAGCCACGGGAGGAAAGGTAGGAATTAATATTTCCCCAGGCTTGCTTCTTGGGTTCTATCATGATGTGAGTCTACTGTTTACAACACAGCCCTTAAATGCAGGAGCCAACCACATAGCAGGAAGCGATTTCAACACCAGAAAAATAGTCAACTGTCTTAGACTAACCAGGAGACAATACTGGTCCTCCATGTGCACCTTCCGAAGGAATGCTTGAGAGCAACTTTGCCTATATGGAATTTTTCCCTGTGTTCTGAATTTAGAAGCTTAGCCCCAAGTAAGGTATCACACTGAAATCTTCTTCATCTTGGAGTAAGTCCTCACCCTAATCTCTCCAAACCACCCCACCAGCCTAAACAATCCACCTTAGTGCTCCATTCCAAGTGAGAGAAATATGAACTCCTATCTTGTTTAACCTGCTGTGGTCTGCAGTCTTTTCAACTATAAACAGCAAAAACTCACACCCACTAACCAAGAAAGACATTCTACTTTCTCTTGGAAACCTATCTACCCCACTAGAAATACCCCCCACTTCCTCTGAGCTCTCTGCTCATTTGTCACTTATTTCAGACCCCTTTGGGCAGCAGTGTTTTGGGAAATATAGAAATGTCCATGCTTGGGACATTCCACTGCCAATTTTTATTTCCATTCTCATTTAGGATATTAAATCTGCTTCCTCTGAACCTGAGCTTTTGGGAAGACTGGCCGATGGGGAGTACAAGAGCTTCCTCATGCTTCTATGAAGGTCATCCCCGAGTTTGCAGTCAACTGTCCATCGGGATGGCAAAGGAACCAAGCATCCTGGCCAACCTGGATGCCTGGAGCCAGAAGTCTAGCAGAGGGACTGAGTTCATTCTTCATCCCTCAGAGGTAAATAAGCTGAAGAAAATATAACATACTTGGGGAAAATTTAGGATCTGGGCATAAAAAAAAGACTTAAAATTCTGTTTATTTCCTTCTCTTGATGAAGGGTTTGGGTGTGTCCCATATGATTCAGAGCCTAAAAAAAACTTGAGGCTAGGTTCAGGATAGCTAGAGCAGTGTAAAAGGAAAAGCTCCATGGAAACACTGATGGTACAAATAGATGTGTCTCCCTAAATTGATTTTACTCAGGTTTCACTGGACACATGTATCTGTGAATAAAAGTGATGTTTATAAAATGGAACCAAAACTGTCTCATACAGATCACAATTCTGTTTGCCCAGAACTCTAGCTCATTCTTACAATTAATCAACAGAAATCACAAAAGGATCAAGTCAGAACTAGGCTGTTGCAAGATGACAGCAGGGCAATCTTGGACTGGGGACCACAGCCAAATTGAAATGTGGAACATCACCCTCAGCCATCACTACAACAACAGAAACTCTGACCCCTGTCTATCTATGCCTTAGGACTTGACTCCTCTACAGCCAAACTTCTTTTCTATAAAGAAACTACCTTTTATTCAGTATGAGCATGAACATAACAGGTTCATGGTGGGCATGAACATAACAGGTCAAGATTTTTGGAAAATAAGCATTATTTGCACTGAGGTAGCCCTTTTGAATACCAATATTTTGATCTAATGAAGACTTAACAAGGAGAAAGTCTGTCCACAGCCACACCCTCTTCAATATGCTATTCAAGTAAAAAGCAGAGAACACACCGGCGACACCTTTGTGAAGGGACTCCAGGTTCCACTAACATAGCTTCACACAGGATCTGCATAGTGAGGCAGGAAGGCAGGTAGCCTGGAGTGAGGAGATGGGAGAACACGTATACTGCAGGAAGGACTTACCTCCCCTGTGTGCCTGTCACCCTTCTGGGCTCTACCACAGAAGACAATTTACCAAACTCAATTATCCAAAAAGACTATTTAGACCACTGCACTCATCAAAGAAAATGAAAGTATTAAAAATGAAAGTTGATTATTTTCTCATCTGTCTTTCAAAATAACCACAAAATATATCATGTATTAAAGGAATCCAATGTGCTTGACTCACACACATCTACTTCAGGCTGTAAGAAAGTATTCAATATCATAACAACCATTGATAATGCACTTTTTTTCCCCCCATGCACCAGCAGGGATGGGTAAAGGTCCTACTTCCCATTTCACATTCACCAAGAGAATGTTAGGTCAAGATGGAGAGTCCCAAGTCTGGTCACAGCAGTTCTTTATGGTGAGCTCCTGGCTATAAAGTGCCCCCACAACAAGGATGAGACTGGGCACTGAACAGAGCTGACTCCTAGAAAGGCTGCAATTTGGGGTGGGAGTGGAAATAAAAATCTATTTAGGAGAGTATGTAAGACCACCAGAGACAGAGAAGTCTTTTCCAACATATGAAACCCCAGCTGGACACCATGCTTCAGTCTGCTCCAGTGTCTCAGAAGCAATCTCCAATTGTGCTCTCAGAAATCACTCATCTAAAGTCCAACTCCTTTGTATGGGCAATATCAATGATAACTATTGTTCTTCAGATCTGGTGTGAGGATTTCAAGAGACACCGGGCCTCAGGTGCCTAACATGTCAGGTCCTTGTGAAATACCAGTGAATTTTAAAGATCAGGTTACTGCTCCCCTTCAAACACCAGAGTCTGAGCTGTTTTCTCCATCACAGTAATGAGATTTTCTTGGCCACCAGTACTTACAGACATGCAGTGTGCCTAAAGGTCAAACTACATAGATTGAGGATGAATGGGTATGGGAGTAAGACCTCCCAAAACACGGCCAATCCCTAGAAGAGGAGATGGATGACTGAGAGCCTAGAAAAACTTGAGGCTGCATTTAAGACAGCTGAAAGGAAGAATCCACTTAAATATAGTACAGTGAGGGACAGAGGAGTAAGGGCATCAGGCTTATAGGGGAAGAAATGGATTCCTGCCACCTAACTAGGGTCCAATGGGAGCAGCATCTACTTTGTTATAATAGAGTAAATGCTGCTTTGGGTTTTGTTTTTTGTTTTTTTGTACATTCAGAATCTACATATAAATCTATGGATGTATCATTCAAGCCTTTACTGAGATTAAAGAATACCTATAGGAATTACCAACCTTGAAAATATAAAATTAAGGGTATAGCTTTCTGAAATTGAGAAATGGGATTGGAGTATGTTGTTACAGACAAGAAATCATGTTTAGAAGACAAAACAAGAATCAGAAGTCACAAGTGTCATCTGAAGATAGAAAGTGGGACAGGGAAGGCCCCAAGTATGAGCTAGCCACAGAAAGAAAGACAGATAGGGATGGTCAGGGTGAGCTGATCAGTGATCACAAGATACCAAGAAACAGCCTTCAAAACTGAGGAAGTGAGATATGGTGCTGCAAGCACAATATTTATACACATAGAGATCACCAAAAAAGCAAAAAAAAAAAAAAAAGATCAACAGAAAAAGAAGTGGCTGCTGAAAGGCAGGACTAGGTGAAGGATGAGATAAAGCAAGGCACTATTTCTTTCCACCATGGCCTTCTTTGCAATACATTAATTTTTAATGTATTGATCTTAAGTAATAAATAAAAATGGTATATATTGTGTGAAATGTTTTGAAATACATACATATTGTTGAAGGGCTAAATGGAGGTAATTAACAAATGCATTATCTCACACTTATATTTCTCTGATAAGAACATTTAGAATCTGTTCTCTTAGCAATTTTCATGACCATAATACATTATTATGTTCATAATCCACTGCACAATACATTTCTTGAATTTGTTCCTCTTATATGAAATTTTGCATCTTTTTAAAAATATCTTCCATGCCCCTAGTAACCACCATTCAACTCTACTTCTACAAGTTCAATTATTTTAGACTCCAAACATCAGTGAGAACATGCAGAATTTGTCTTTCTATGCCTGTCTTATTTCATTTAACATGATGTTCTCTAGAATGATCCATGTTATTACAAAAGACAGGCTTTCCTTCTTAAAGGCCAAATAGAATTCCGATGCGTATATATACCTTTTTTTTTTTTTTAATCCATTCATCTGTCCTCAGGTACTTACATTGATTCCATATACTGGCTTCTGTGAATAATGGTGCAATGAATGTGGGAGTGTAAATATCTCTGACATTTCATTTACATTGGATACACACACAATGCGACTGCTAGATCGTACAGTTTGATTTTTAATTTTTTGAGAAATCTCCGTACCATTTTTCATGATGTCTACACATGCTGTTTACATTCCCCCACACATTCCCCTTTCCCCACATTTTCTCCAACAGTTTCATCTTTTAGATAACAGCTATTCTAACAGGATAATTTGACATCTCATTTTAGGCTTGGTTTGCATTTGATTAGTGATTCTGAGCATTTTTTCATATACCAGTTGACCAGCTGCATGTATTTTTTTAAAATATCTATTCAGCCCCCCCCCCTTTGTAGTACTGGGGATTGAACCCAGGGGCATTCTACCTCTAAGCTAAACTCCCAGCCCTATTTTCTTTTTTTTTTTTTTTTTTTTTTTTTTTT
>PVLC010010041.1:0-24287 GCA_004027655.1 Graphiurus murinus
AAAAAAAAAAAAAAAAAAAAAAAAAAAAAAGAAAACCCAGCAACCCTAGATAACAAGATGCATATTCTGAGAAAGTTTATAAGAAGGTTGGCTATGGTAGTGCATACGTGTAATTCCAGTACTTGGGAGGCTGAGACAGGAAGATCACAAGTTTGAGGACAGCCTCAGAAACCTAGAAAGACCCTATTTCAAAACAAAACAGAATATAAAAAGGGCTTGGGGGTGTAGTTTGGAGGTAGAATGTCCCGTGAGTTCAATCCTTAGTACCACACACACAAATAATAAATAAAAAATAAAAAGTTTATGAGAAAATCATGGAAGTTTTTTTTATCCCCTTACTTTGCCTATAAGAATACTCATGACACAAACTACCATATTTTTAAAGAATGTAAGAAAACAAGTTTTGGATGGATTATTACTTTATGTACTACTAAGAAAAAAATACTCTCAGTTATAATCTGAAGATACTGTTGATTGTCAGACACTTTCCAATTCCAGAGATTTTTAAATGCTGGGCAAAATTAAGCTTAGACTCAATTGCAAAATGATACCTGTTATTTTGGTGATTTCTAGGAAATATCCTAGATGATTTTCAAATGTCCATTTTTTTCTTCTATTAATTCCTAGTGTGATTTAGGTTACTATTCCCATAGGGAGGTAATACTAGTAGACAGTATCTTTTGTAGTTTAAATTTCAAAGTCAAAATATCTGATAGTACTAATTTTAAAAAAACCCAAACATTAATAGTTTTCCCTAAATGATCAAGAAATAACATATCAATACTATGGTAACATATCAGTAACATATTAATCTATGCTTTTAAAAAAGCATTTTAATGATTTAAAAACATTTTATAAGTATTAATTAATTAATTAATTAGTACTGGGGATTGAACCCAGGGGTTTTCTACCTCTCAGCTACACCCCAGCCTTATTTTATTTTTTATTTGGAAACGAGTTCTCACTAAGTTGCTGAGGGTCTCACTAAGTTGCTGAGGCTGGCCACGAACCCGGGATCCTCCTGTCTTAGTCTCCCAAGCACTGCGATTATAAGCATGAGCCACCATACCCAGCCACCTATGGCTTTCTAACATTTGTTTCTCACAACATTATTTCATTTTCTTTTGAAGTTTGTTGTATCTGTATACCCTACCACGTGTCCAGGTGCTAGGCAAGTGGCATGATTAATGTAGATTCAACTCACCTCAGATCTAATTGATTAGATGTGATTTTTCTTGTGAAACTGTGGGATCATCATCATTAAAGTTCCTCAAACCTTCATCTACTCACTCAAGGCAGTCCACATGAAAACTTAGGTTTATCTAACCTTGTTGTTTGACCTTTATCTAGACCCTCTGTGGTTCCACCTTCAATTCTGGAGACATCTGAAAAATCAAGGCACAAATCTGGCTTCTATCAGTAGAACCTTCTCCAACTTTGAAGTGATTTAACCCCAAGTGACGACGTGCCTTCTAGTATGCAGAGTATTAAGTCCTAATCCATCCCTTTTAATACTTTCACTGTATCACTTAACATACAAAGAAAATACCCTTGCTTCTACCCAGGTGCAACAAATTAATAAGTAATTTCAAACAAATAAAATAATTTTGATCCTGAAATTTACTCCACATTTTCCAATGCCTTGGACTTTAATAAAATTGTTAAAATGTGTGTGAGATTAAAAAAAATACCTGAGCTTTTAAATTTAGAATGATCCATGAAACACATTTTGGTGGCACGTTTAACCTCCTATTTAACAAAATGATTCTGTCATCTAACAGATCATTACATTTTAAAACAGCATAGCATTTAGGAATGGTTACTTAAACCCAAGAACAGAGTCCAAGTGATAGAAAGTTTCCACCAATCAGGCAAAATTAGAAACACTCTGAATATGAGTCCTGGGGTATTTAAAACATAATTCCAAGAGAAGAAACAATTAAAAAAAAAAAAAAAAACAATAACAGAGAGAGTTTGGAATCCTTTATTACAAAGGCTAAGAGCCAGCTATTCAGCTGCTCCTGCAGAAGGAGTGGGTGGAACTGAAACAAAGCCCAGAAATCTCTAATACTTCTCTACTCTACATACACCCACATTTACTAAAAAAAAAAAAAAAAAAAAAAAAAAAAAAAGTTAAGAGCTGTTAATAGTATCAGTTGTCATCATTACCTCGCACCTGACCTGGAGTTTTGAAATCCTCAGTGGGGCTGGTCCCTATAAACAATGCTAGCAATCCAAGGGCCGCCTGTTTTACTCCCTCAGCAAGACAGTGGGTGCCTGGCTTATGTTGAGTAACCCCCTGCTTTATTCCATAATTAGCGTAACCACAGTAAACATCCCTTCTGAGCACCTTGGAAAGAAAGACAATTTTGAAGGAATTCTTTTTGTGGCACCTTTCTGTTTTCTTTTAGTAATGCGGTACTGTATTATACCTTGCCTTTTCTTTAACATAGTAAGTGCTAATTACACCCCTTGGGCACACCTTGGCTCCTGTGTTAAACACATCTAGAGTTGTTTTCTTATTACTATGAAAAAAAGATTTGACATGAAAGGCTACCTGTGGAGGCTCTAGGGGACCCTGGAAAAAGATCTTCCGTAATTTAAAGGGCTAAGCAATTCAAGATGCTGAAGAACCATAGTAAAGTCGGTATTGTGTGAGTTTGGTTAAAGAACAAGATGAAATTAATATTATGTAAAGAAAAATACCCTTGAGAGCGTGTGTCTGGGCGAGGCGGGGCTGTGCCCTCTCCACCCACACTTCTAGCATGTGCTACCAACTCCACTGCACTACTTCTGCAGTGGGCAAGAACTTCAGTCCACTTGCTCAGGTGTGTGGAAATAAGCTGTTTATTGGTTTTCTAAAACTGCATTAATGTTGCTGTTTCACTTTTACAAATTACTTTTACCTGGGTGTGGTGGCACACGCCTGTAATCCCAGTACTTGGGAGGCAAGATAGGAAGATTACAGGTTCAAGGCCAGCCTCAGCTATTTAGTGAAACCCTGTTTCAAAAAAAAAAAAAAAAGGGCTAGGTAAAATGTCCATGGGTTCAATCCCCCAAAACAAAAAGAAGAAAAAAAAAAAAAAAAAAAGGAAAAAACCCCAAATAAATAAACAAACGAATTGCTTTGTATGTGTGTGTGGTGGGGGAGGGGGTCCTGGGAATTGAACCCAAAAGCATACTACCTCTGAGCTATACCCCAGATCGATTTTATTTCTTATTTAGAAACAGGAGCCGGGTGTGGTGGCACACGCTTGTAATCCCAGCATTTGGGAGGCTGAGACTGGAGGATCCGGGTTTGCAGCCAGCCTCAGCTATCTAGTGAGGCACTCCGCAACTTAGTGAGACCCTGTTTCAAAATAAAGAATAAAAAATAGGGCTAGGGGTATAGCTCGGAGGTAGAATGCCCCTGAGTTCAATTCCCAGTACCACAAAAAAAAAAAAAAGAAAGAAAGAAAGAAAGAAAGAAAGAAAGAAAGACACAGAGTCTCTCTAGGTTGATGAGAGTCTCATTACTTGCTAAGACTGTCCTTGAACCTGTCTCAGCCTCCCAAGTACTAGGATTACAAGTGTGCATTACCACGCCCAGCAACAAGTTACTTTTACTAACTTTTAGTGAAAAGTTTTGAGTCTATTTGTGAAATGCTCAGAAAGTAACTCTCAAAAATCAACAGAATGACAGTGAGGATCAAATAATTTATTTAGTTTAATCAGTTCCAAGTGAGATTTTCTTTGATTCAATGGATAACCAATTATAATTTATAATGTATATGTTGATAGGAAAAAGTTTAATGGAAATTTTAGTGAAAATGAAATGTTACATAACAGTAATGGATGAATGTGGAGCTAATGCTCCCAGATTGCATTTAGCTTTTGAAATTTCAAAACCAGAGGATGGTTAGAAAAAAAAGCAAAAAACCTAGTTATGCTAAATGAAGGCCACTTATTATTTGATTCAATCTCCATGGGGTTTGTTTTTCTTAAAACAGCAAGAGACTTACAGAACATAAATTCAGGAATAAGCTATGTAGAAGAATAAATAAATGAGTTGGGTCAGGTGGAAGCCAAAATTGGGAACTTATCCATCCTTCTTATTGGTTCTAAAAGAGCATGTGGAAGGTCTCATCCTTGCCCTCTAGAAGTACTTTTGTCACTGGAGACATTTTTATCAAACTCCAGGCTTATCAAGTCTGGCAGAGTAATTTACCGGCTAGCCATCAAGTAAATATTTGTTGATTTGTTGGATCCCAGCACATTCCTAGGGAGGCTGATCTTTTGCAACCAGTGAAACAAGAATGGTGCCTGAACGTAGGACAGGAGTGACCTGCTCATGTGCTCTTAGCTGTAGTTTGACTTCTTATATATTTAGTAAGTTAACAGCAGTGATTCCCTGTATGCATTGGATGCCTTCCTTGTTCCCAGTTCTTTTGGAGCCAAACAATCTTCCAAAGACTCTTCAGAGTAATGCTGGAGAATTTGCTTCAGTAGCTACCATTAGAGTCAGTCAAGAGGATGATTAAGAAGTCATTAAAAGTGGCACCTAGCTGTGTGCATGTATGTCACTGTCAACATGATTTACATTATGATGTGAGACTATAATGCACTAATAAAAGCACATTATAAAATTGTGGCACCTAAAATATGCTTGATTAACTTTTACTAAGTATTTGTAGAAGGCTTTGTTTTTCTATATCTGGTAGATTCCCAATCAATTTTCAAAATTCAGTGAGCATATCTACTTCCTGAAGTTCTTCCAAACTCCATCCAAAGCAAAGATAATGATTTCACCACAGAATCCCAGTAACATTCTGTAGCCTCCAAAATGTATGGTATCATAATTATTTGTTTAGAGATTATCACATTATTTTTCATTCTGCTCATGCTCCTTGATATTTGACTTAGTATTAGCAATTGTTGCTGCTTGATTTTATGTCTGGCAACCAAATCATAAGCCAATCAGGCCCTCACAGATGCTCTGTAAGGATTACTCAAATAAGTGAATATATAGCCTCAGAAAGATGCGATATACTTATACAGTACTCAACTGTGTGCATCTGAGAAATACTTTCCTACTGCAAAGGGATGGTTCCTGAGTTCAGTTTGAAAACCACATCTATGTGACTTTTCTGGTTCTGCAGGCTCAGGTGTTAATAAGGAGAAATTTCCTAAAGCTGTGGGTGGACCTGGACCACAAACAAGGCAGACTATCAGTGAGATGGAGCCTAGTAAATCTTTTTCTCTTTCCAAAATGGGCATGTGAACTGAGGCAGCATGAAATTGGAGCCACACTATGGTCATGTCAGTCCTGGAACTCAGGCTTGGGTATGTCTTACTCTACCCATCTATTTTGGATAGTATTAGATTCTAATTAGAGAATATACTTGCTCACTTCTTGCTTTATTAAAGTTAATTATTTGCAAGTCTGTTGCCAGATAAGACTGTGAAATATTTGAGGGCTAGATCTGTGTCTTGTTTACTTTTATGTTTCTATTATCTGATGTGGTGCTTGGTATATAGTCTGCATCAACAATTTTTTTTTTGATGAATATGATATAAGGGCAAGTAGAGAATAACTCTTTTTCCTTGTCTACTGACCTGACCCGTGTTTTAGTACACATCTAGCATATTCTGGGTTTGTGTTTCTCATCCAAAGTCAAGATTTTAAGGCCAAACATTTAAAGTTGTATAAAAAATGTTTAGTCTTTAGATAAATATTTTTGAATGTTCAGTGTGTGCTAGGTGCTTTGAATACAAATATGAATGAGATGTAGCTCTGACCTCCATGGTCATCACAAGCTTATGGTCTTGCTCAGAATTCAGCTATCCCTAAGCTCTTGGGTACTCTGAGAAATTACTAAAATGGAACATATATTTGTGTAAACTATGACTTAGAGGACTAAAGTACCATATCCCTTTCCCATAATGAAATTGTTTTCCAAAAAAGTGTCAAGTCTCAGAATTATGAATATTGAAAGTCTTACCAATACATACACTTTAGTAAACAAAAAGAAATAGGAAATATTTAGTTGCAGTGTTACTCAGGCTTTTTTTTTTTAAGACCTATTATTAAGTTGACAACAAATAAGGCAACAAATAAGGGAACAAATAAGTGGGAACAAATAAGGGCTTTATTTAAGCCTTTAGAAAAAAAAACCTACAACATAATATAGGGAAAAGTTTCTATTTAATAATAACTTTTTCAAACACAGAGGGAAGAATTCTGATAATATCATATTATAGACTCTATTGTACTCTCAGCAGGGAGACCTTAATTGCCTTAATAATGGAAGAGAGAAGAATCTAGCAGTCAGAATGTTGGTACTAGAAGCAAGTGGCAATTTTCTCACTTATAATGTTAGTACATGTCAATCCTTATAGCAGAGTTACATCTCATTCGAGGGCCAAGTTCTAGGACAGCACAGGCATAAACCTTTCATCAACACAGTCCTTGGCAGTCCCTTGGCGAGAAGTCTCATGTTGGAGACTGCAGTGGCTTCGTAGTATGTCAACTTAGTTAAATTGAAACTACTTTTCCTAGAATTTCATTCCATGTATGGTTCTGGATCAGGGTTGGCCACAAGAAAAGTCTCACCCAATTAGAAGCTGCAGAGAGGTGATGGCCATTGTATCTGGAAGTTTCAGGCTCAGGGAGCTGGAGTCCCTCCTGCATGTCGTCGTTTACCTGTTGCCTCGTTTCCTGTTGCAGCTGGGCATGACTTCAGCTCTGGCCAAATCTCTTCCTCCGTTGGATAAGTGCACATTGGCTCTGTGGGGCAAGGCACCAGTCCTTTCTATAGGTCATCAGCCTTATGGAGGCTGGAGATGGTGAAAGATAGATGCAGGTTCCATTGTGTCCTTTGGGTGCCAGTTTGCCCCTGTGGGTCCTGGTTTTTCCTTGTCTTCCCCATTTTATATCCAGCTTCTTTTTTCAATACTAATCTTGCTGAGCTATAACAACTCAAGTCCCCTGGAAGATGTCTGCACCTTCAACAGAATTCTTCACCAATGTAAGGTCTAATGCTTGTAATTACTATTCTGTAGCCTTTAGAGCAGTTCTGCTTATCTGCCTGAGCCCAAATTGGTACAGAGACTAACAGACATCTTTTAATCCACAAACAGGATTTCCCAGTTCCCTGTCCTCACCCCACCCCACTGGACATTTATAAAATAGCTGCCTTGAGTTCAAGAACCATGTTGTTCAAAAAGTATATATCCTTAAATCCTAGATTTGTATTCGATGCAGTAAGCTACCCACCCAGTGAAAGGCACCTATAAGCCCTGGGAAAAGCAGATTCCTGTTGCCCATCTCTATTTCACTACAGAGCATGGCCCATTGAGTGGGAAAAGTGCAAAATCAGCCGGACACCTATTGTATAAGTTGTTTCTCGATCCTTTCCCTTCATCTACTATGTGTCATTGAACTCAGTAAGTTAAATGCACATATAATGCAACGTCACTAAAAGCACATTGGCTTATAATATCAGATCTTTTGTTCATTTCATGTTTTGTTTTAATATGATAACTCTTTGCCCTCAAGTTATTTCACCCCGGGTGCCTTTGCACTGGAAAAAACTGCATTCCGATGTTTTCTTTTCCTTCCCCTCAGCTCCCCAGGCCCCTTTCAGCTTGCATCTTTATCCCCAAACATCTACAATTTGATATTTGAATGATTGCTGCTTCAAAGTTGTAAATGAAACAAATTATAGCCGTGAATTTTTATTACTGAAGTGAAATGCACATGCCCAGGCTCATTTGAAAACTTCCTAGGAGACACTCCCAGTCTTCAAAGGATTATAGGAGGATCATGACTTACCTTTTGGTGCAGGAAGACGAGCAAAGTTTCCTGGTAAGCAGATGCTTCGAAGTATATGCTCTTTCAGTATTGTCACTTTGAAATTATACAAATCTCTTCATTGGCTGTGAGCTTTAATTAATGAACTGCCTACATTGAGGTTAGATCTCTGAATTTATTGAGATTCTGTTACGCCTGCATTTTATATAACTAAATCTATGAGGCTCAGGCTTGATTTACTGCCTCGTTGCAACAGAAAACACACTTCCCTAATATATTTATAGCTTTCTTAATAAGATAGTTATTGGAAAACAAACCTTTGTCCACTGTAATAATATTAGAAAATTGTAGACATTCAGAATCTTCTTGTTTTCATCTCCTCACTGCTCTGTCTAAAAACCCCCAGAGGCTCCCTAGTCTGCCCAGCAGAAAAAACATCTTAATCTTTTTTCACCTGACACATGGCCCAAGAATTTCTACTTGGCAGACAAACCCCACTGAGCTTCATAGTTCCAGGGAGGCATGTGCTCAGGATTATGTTTGTAACCCATATCCCTCTGACCGCCCCAGTTCACACAAGGCCATGATTTAACCCAGAACCTCTTGATTGATAGTCTCCACTTGCATAAGAGCAGAGGCCCTTCTCAGGTTCCTTCTAATTTCTTTCAGGAGTCTCCTCTGGTGTTTCACACAGGCTTCCAGTCCTCTGCATGTGCCTGGGCTGTCTTCAGCCTCAACCTGTTGATCCTGCCCTGGCCAGGGACCTATGCTCTCCCTGCCATGCTAACTTCAAGGTGACTTGCTCCTTTACTACTAGACTAACAGCAGACACCCTTTTCTTAACTCTTTCCAGCCTCACTGAGAGCGGGCTTAGATGTTGTGATGGTTAATCTGGATTGTCAACTTGACCGAATCATGAAACATCTAAGATTTAGTGACTTGGAGTGTGTTGATGAGATGATTGGTTTATGTAATGGCAGTTTGAAGGGGAAGCCCTGTCCTGGATGTAGGCAGCATGGTTCTGATAGACGCAGGACCTGGATGAAAGGAAAAAGCTGTGTGAAGGCATGTGTGGTTCTTCCTAAAGAAAGCCCGTCTGCTCTTGTGTGAGATATTGGCCTTCAGCTCTCTGAACTGGATCTCACCATCATTTCTCCAGAGAGTTTCCTGGCCTTTCCATCTTGGACTGGGACTGAATTAGTGGTTGTTCGATTCTGAGATTTCAGCTTCTGGACCAGCTGCTGGTTCTTCTGACTCTCCACATGCAATCAGAAACTTGGGACTACACTGCTTTGGGCTGTAAACTGATTCGATAAATCCCCCTTTGCCATATACATGTTTTGTGAGTTGTCACTCGCGTGAACCTTGACCAATACAGATGTCAACCAAAACTTTACTGAAGGCCAGGAAAATGAGAAATTACCACAGGAATCTTAGGGCTGGTTGTCAAATATAGAGATTTGTGGAGCCATCTATGGTAGCCCACCATACTTCTGGGGTGGCTTACTTAATGAGCCCCTGGTTACAGAGTTTGTTCCCCAACTAGCTGCCAACTGGTGCCCTGCTAAGGATGCCAGCTATCCTTACCACCACTCAAGAAGCTGAGATATTCTTAAAAACTAACAGGCAAAGCTAGGTTTGGTGGGGCAAGCCTGTAATCCTAGTACTTGGGAGATTGAGACAAGAGGATCACAGGCTTGAAGCCAGCCTCAGCAACTTAGCGAGACCCTCAGGAACTTAGTGAGACCCTGTTTCAAAATAAAAAATAAAATAGGGCTTGGGATATAGCACAGATAGAATGCCCCAGTACAAATAAATAAATAAATAAATAAATAAATAAATAAATAAGTGCATATACATATACATAAATAAAAAATATTTTATAAATAAAAACAAAAGCAAGTATGCTAAAATTATATACCATTACCTTCTAGCATCTATATCCAGATTTTAGAGAAAGTCTGATTTTAAAACATAAAACCTTCAATTCACATATATAATTGTATTAGAATTTTTTTGGTATATTGTAATCATACATCATAGTGTGGTTTAGAGTAACAGAAACATACACATATGCATCATTAGTTGTGTGTTTCCCTCTTGGTCCCACCCCACTCCTCCCCTCTCTCCAAGTACAATATTAACACTAATATGGATAACTTCATATATGAACAAAGGATTATTTGAACTGTTTCCATAATTAGATCTCCCCTTTCCCCTTCCTCCTCAAATCCCCTTCACTATTCCGCTAGCATCTCCCCTCATTTATCTGAGATCCTCTTTGTTTCCCAGTTTCTCTCTAACTTTCACTTGTATGTGGATACAAGTGAAAACATATGATCCTTGTCTTTTTGTGACTAGCTAATCTCGCTTGGCATAATATTCTCAAGTTCCATCCATTTTTATGCAAATGACATAATCATGTTCTTCTTTATGGCTGAGTAAAATTCCATTGTGTGTACATATCATAATTTTGTAATTCATTTTTCATGTTATTGAACAATATATTTTTAATTTTAATTTCATTTTCTTGCCATTTTCCTTTCTATACTTTTATCAGTGCATTGTATTTATATATCATAGTGAGGTTCAAAGTGATGCAAACACTTGGTGTTTCCCTCTGCATCCCGCCCCACTCCCCCTCCCTGTACATGTTAGTGAGATTGGTAGCAATACCTGCATAGATGGACATAACATTATTTGAATTGTTTCCTTCCTCAAGTCTTATTTTCCCCCTCCACACCTCCTTCTCCCAATCCCTTTCCACTAATTTACTGTTTTCTCTCCTCATTTATCTGAAGTCCCTTTCATTTCCTATTTTCTCTCTAGCTTCCACATGTGAGAGAAAACATACTACCCCTGGCTTTCTACGACTGGCTGATCTCACTTAGCATCATATTTTCTAGTTCTATCCATAAGCCCCACTCTTAACTGCTACACTGTCTGCAGACTATTCAACTTGCTCCCCTGGATGCTACACTTGCTCTTTCTACATTATTCCTAATTTGGGTAAATGCAGGCTACCAGCTATCTGGTCACAAATATAAAAAACCCAGGAGTTGTCCTCAATACCTCTCTTTTCCTGAATGTCCACATGCCATCCAAGCTGGCTCTCAAAGCTGACTGCGACACCCTCTTCTCTCACCTGTACCTGAGGAATAAGACTGTGTTACCCCTTGCTAAAAACCCTATACTTGTTTCCTGTTTTCTCTGAAATAAGGTCTCAAATTTTGTTGGTATTCTCTTGGCTGGAGCAACCTCCCAGAACCCTCAACACATGCACTTTTTTTTTTTTTTTTTGCGGTACTGGGGATGGAACCTGGGGGGGCATTCTACCTCCGAGCTACAGCCCTAGCCCTGTTTTTTATTCTTTATTTTGAAACAGAGTCTACCTAAGTTGCGGAGGGCCTCACTAGGTAGCTGAGGCTGGCCGTGAACCCGGATCCTCCTGTCTCAGCCTCCCAAATGCTGGGATTACAAGCGTGCGCCACCACGCCCGGCTACATACACTTAAAAGCCACTTTTTAATGCTTCCACAAGCCAATGAACACCTTTCAATGACACATACAGAGTTGTTCAGTGTTTTCTTGGATCATTGGAAAATGAACACTGGCATCTGAAAATCCAGATCAAAACTCACCTTTTAAAATACATTTTTCTAGCTGGGCGTGGTAGCACACGCTTGTAATCCCAGCATTTGGGAGGCTGAGACCAGACGATCCGGTTGGTTCGCGGCCAGCCTCAGCTACCTAGGGAGGCATTCAGCAACTTAGTGAGACCTTGTTTCAAAATAAAGAATAAAAAATAGGGCTGGGGATGTAGCTCGGAGGTAGAATGCCCCTGAGTTCAATTCCCAGTACCACAAAAAAAAAAAAAAAAAAAAAAAATAGGACTAGGGGTGTAGCTCAAAGGTAGAATGTCCCTGAGTTCCATCCCCAGTACTGAAAAAAGAAAAAATACATTTTTCTGATTACCCATTCTAGTTTTCTCAGCATTTAAAATAGAACATTTACTTTATATTGATTTGAGATGGTCACACCTGACTTTGTGTCTCTTCACCAGTTGATGACCTGGACAGACGACAGCTTGCTGGAGGTGCTTTCTTTGTTTTGTATGCCACAAAGTGCCTTGTGCAGGGTTGATAAGCAGAATGGCAATCAAATGTTGAATTAATTAATTCACTCATCCAGTTTAGGAAGTAGAAGTTATTCTAATCATGTTTCTTTTTGGTATGGTTAAGTCTCAGCCAGTTTTTTTTTTTCTTTCTTGTGGTACTGGGGATTGAACCCAGAGATATTTTATCTCTGAGTCATACCCCCAGCCCTTTTTATTTTTTGTTTGGAAATAGGGTCTTTCTAGGTTGCTGAGAGTCTTGCTATGTTACTGAGGCTGTCCTTGAACCTGCAATTCTCCTGTCTGAGCCTCCTTAGTACTGGGATTACAGGTGTATGCCAGGACTGTTTTAAACAGAAGAAAAGGAAGTCATGATGACAGGCTATGGTGCAGCTACTTTTCGTCTTTATTTTGTGTACTTTGACACATAGACTAACTGTAGTGTGATTTTCTTTTCTTTTTTAATTTTAACTTGGATTTTTTATGGAAACTATTCCAATGAGATAGAAGAACTACATTTTCTTAGTTCATCTATTTAAACTGAACATGCTTTTCCCCTTTAAAAACCTACTTTGAAAACATCAATTTTTAAAAAAGTAAATAGAAAAGAAACAAATAGTAGGAATCAATCTACATCTGTTAAAGAAATTGGCTCCATAGTTAAAAGCCTCCTTCCTGCCCCCGCCACACACAAAAGAATTAAAAAAAATATCTCTAGGCCCAGATGGCTTCATAGTGAATTCTATTAAACATATATATATTAGACATTTATATATTTCATATATTTATATTATATATAAAATATTATACATATGTATATTATATATTCCACACAAAGTTCTTCCAGAAAATTAAAGAGTAGGGAGTATTTTCCAACCCATTTATGAGACCAGCATTATTTTGAGAGCTAGCCAATATTGCACAGGAAAACAGATGCAAAAATCCTTAACAAAGTGTTAGCAAATTGAATCTAGCAATGTGTACAAAGGTTAAAGCAACATGCCTAAGTAAGTCTTACTATGAGTGCAAGGTTGATTCAAGATTCAAAAATCAATGTGATTCATTAGATCACCAGTCTAAAAAAGAAAAGCCATCTGATAATCTCAATAGCTGTAACACACACAAACACACACACACACACACACACACACACACACACACACTCACACACACACACACACACACACATCAAAAAAACCAAAACCAAAAAACCTTTGAGAAAACTTAAGGTCCACTCGTGAAAACCCCCAAACTTTTAGCAAATTAGGAGTAGAAAGAAATTCCCTCAACCCAATAGTATGCATTTACTAAAAAAAAAAACCCACAAAATAAAAAAGCAACAGTGATTGACTAAACATCTTCTCTTTAAGATCAAGACCAAGGGAAGATTTTTATTCTCACTACATCCTTTCAATATTGGGCTGGAAGTACTAGCAAATTCAATAAAGCAAATAAAAGGCATACATTCTGCAATGAATATATTCTCAGATGACATGATTGTCTACATGGCAGATACCAAAGAATCTACCAAGATAGTACTAGATCTAATAAGTAAGTTTTACAAAGTTTCAGGGTAAAAGGTCAACAACAAGAAGTCAATTGTATTTTTAGGTACTAGAAATGGACAATTGGAGACATATTTTTTGAAAGCTTTATTTAAAGTAGCATCCCCAATTGTGGTATACTTAAAAATAAACCTAGCAAAATGTGTGTGAAAAAAAAGACTATGGAGTATGTTGAAGGCTAAAAACATTAATGTCAGAAATCAGAGGAGATCTAAGTAAATGGGAGCATACTGTCTTACTGTACCAGAAGACTCAATGTTGCCAAAATGTCAATTTTCCCTAAATTGATACATAAAGTATATTCCAATAAAAATCCCAAGAAGTTTTTGTAGAAATCAATGAACTGCTTTTAAAAATTATATGGAAGAGCAAAGCACTTAGGATAGCCATAACATTTTTGAAAAAGAAGATCGAAGTTAGAAGACTAATCCTCTCTGATTTCAAGACTTACAGTAAAAATCCGGGAAATCAAGATAGAACAGAATTTGCAGAAGGATAGACATATAGATCAACTGGACAGAGCAGAGAGCACAAAATGTGAACTGATTTTTAGCAAATATACTAGATAATATAATACCAAAACAGGAGTCTTTTCAACAAATGGTGCTGCGAGTATTTGCACATCTGTAAAATGTGGACCTTGATCCATATCAATATAGGTACTCAAAAGCTAACTGGAAATTCATTGAAGGTCCAAATTTAAAATTAAGATAAAAAAAAATCTATGGAAGAAAGCAGAAAGAAAAAATCTCTGACATGGAGGACAGGCAAAGATTTCTTAGAAAAGGATACAAAAAAGCATGATCCGTAAAAGGAAAAAAATGGTAAGTTAGCTTTCATCAAAATTGAAAAGTTCTGCTTTCCAAATCATATTATGAAGAGAATGAAATGACAAGCCAAGGACAAGAAGAAAACAGTTGTGAAATCCCCATCTGATAATGGATTTGTAACCAGATTACACACAGAACTTCCAAAACATTAAGAAGACAAACAAACCAATTAAAAGTTGAAATGAGTTAAAAAGTTGAATTGAAAGTGCAATGACTTATGGCTCACATAATAAACTAACAGTACAAAATGCTTGGGAGGGTGTTGGTGGGAATATATGATCCATAAAACTTGTTTAGGTATTTACCTAAAAGAAATGAAGACATAGGTCCACAAAAAACAAAAACAAAAAAACGTGTACATGAATTTTGTAGCAACTTTAGTTATAATTGCCAAAAGTTAGAAACAAATAAAGATTGAGTGGATGAATACATGAGGCACATCTATATAATCATAATGGAATACTATTCCACAGTGAAAATGAATGAACTACTACTAGCACTCACAACGTTGCTGAATTTAATTGCCTTTTTTTCCAAGTGAAAGAAAGAAATCAGATTCAGAGGGCTGCATACTGTCTGATTACATTCATATGACATTCAGGAAAAGGCAGAAATAGAAGTCAGATCTATGGATCCCAAGTTGTCAAGGCTAGTTAGAGTAGAGGTATGGGATTGACTACATTGGGGCATGAAATGTCCTTTTAAGATGCTTTGCATTGATTGTGGGGAGATTACATGAATGTATAAACTTCTCAAAATATATAGAGTACTATACATTTTAAAAGATGAATTTTATCATTTGTCAATTATACACCAGTTAAAAAAACATTTTTTACAGGCATCCTAAAGAAAACATGTGTGAATGAAATTACAAAAGAATCAGAACCAGCTCAATGAGGCTGTTGCAAACTCTTCTGCTCCGGCTGCTCCTCCAAATACTGTCCCACCTGGAGCTGGGCTTATGATCATGAGCAGGTGGATTCAGGAGGGAAGGAGGAAACCACTTTCTGAGCATTTGCTCAACACCATTTGGCTGGAAATGTCTTGCTTCATACAGATAAAATTCTCTTCTGCTTGAAAATAGAAATTAAAAAAAAAAGAAATCACCTTTCAAATTTAAGAACTATCTGACTCGAATACTCTTAAATTGACCCAGTTTGTTAATATATTAAAGCCCTCTTCAGAAAGAACATTTGTCTTTTTCAATTTTCATATTTCATTAAAGTCATAAATCCTACCTTCTCTGTCTTGGATAATTTCTTACTCATATAACAATGTATGCATCTCAAAAGAAATAGCATTATCATTACAGTGCAAGGAAAATTTCCAGCACATTTTTGCCAAAACCAAACCAAAACAAAACTATAGAAGGGAGCAATTGAACAACAATGAAAAATTGTGATGGAGCTTTCAAGAGACTCCTGTAGCTCTCCAAACCAGTGTAACAGCTGTGAAAGCGTTCTAAGCAAAAGAGAGCCAGTCAAATGGGATCCTGGATATTTACATTTTGGAAGACTTGTTTTTTTTCCCCTCTCTAACAGTCTCAATAGGAGATCTCATCAAGTGTATTCCATATTCACATTGCTAAATACTTCTGAAAATTCAAAGAACCACACCAAGTTGCCTTATTTCAGATATTGTGCCTCACCATTTTCCATGGTGGGCAATTATTTTTGTTTCCTCCCATATTTAAGGCCCTACCATTTACAAGGGGCATGAATGAAGATTTGGGTGAGTTTCTCAGCCTTAGGATCTGGCATAGAAATATATGACACCCATATTTCTGATATTTTCTTGGACTTCCACAATTAAAATATTTTTCCAGTTGTCAAACCTTGTGTCCCAGATTTTGAAAAATACAGTCATTCTATTTAGAAGGATAAAGATGGACTTAATTAAAAAAAATAACATCAAAGTTCTGCATAATTTTTAACAAATTATGTCTTAACTGTAATAGGTGCATTAATTTTTATGGGGTCAATATGGCAGCATTTAGTGGCATGAAAATAGTGAGAAAAATGTGATTGCATGAAAAATAAGTTTTTTTTTTCAGTCCTGGGGATTGAACTCAGGGGCATTCTACCTTCGAGCTATACCCCCAGCCCTATTTTTTATTCTTTATTTTGAAACAGGGTCTCACTAAGTTGTGGAGGGCCTCACTAGGCAGCTAAGGCTGGCCACGAACCTGGATCCTCTGGTCTCAGCCTCCCAAATGCTGGGATTACAAGCGTGCGCCACCATGCCCAGCTGAAAAATAAGTTTTGAAAGTATAAAAATAATTATTACTGAGGAGACCGATTGCACAACTAAGAGGCACATATCCTTTCCAAAGGCATTAGAGGCACTTTTTATTATAGTCCATTTGTCTCTATTTTAGCTTTTGTTTATTTCTAAAATTAAGATGGACCAAATTGAATTCTATGTGGGAGGACTTTCTGTATGTAAAAATGCCCAAGTATGATTCTTATCAGACAGAACAGATTAAAGCATGGGACATAGGAGGAAAGCACCATATCACAGACCTTCTGCTCTCAAGCAAGGGGCCATGATAATAATCTCTCTCTAGATGTTTAAACTCAAGATCACCTGGATAGAACACTCAAACTTTGTCTCCAAAACCTGCTTTTCCACCTTCTCCCATGTTTACATTTAAAAGTCATTGTCCATCGCTTTCTCTCTCTTAGTTCTCAAATTTAACCCGCCAGCAATTCTCAAATCCATCCCACACCTGTCACTTTTCTACATTTCCTTGGCACCATTCCAGGTCACCATCTTCTCTCATCCACAGTAGGGGTTGGCAAACTTGTTTTGTAAAGGGCCAGATAGCAAATATTTTTGGCTCTGCAGGCCATATGGTCTCTGAGGCAATGGCTCAACTCTGTCATTTTAGCACAACAGCTGCTGCAGACAATATGTAAACAAATGGGTGTGGATGATTGTTTTGGGGTGGATATGAAGTGTCCCCCAAAAGGTTCATATGCTGAAGGCTTGATCCCCATTGCAGCAGTGTTCAGAGGTGGAGCTTTAGGGAGGGATCTGATCATGAAGGCTTTGACCTCACTGGTGGATTAACCCATTGATGGCTGGATGGTCTCCTGGGAGGTGGTAGAAATTGTAGGCAGGGAGGACATGATTTGGGGAAGGAGGTCACTGGGGGCATGTTGACTATATCTTGTCCCTCTCCCCTTCCCTTCTCTCTCTCTCTGCTTCCAGGCTGCCATGAGCGGAGCAGCTTTCCTACACCACATGATGTCCTGCCTCACCCCAGGCTCCAAGCATGGACTGAGACCTCTGAAACCATGAGCCAAGATAAAATTTCTTCCTTTAATTTGTTTATGTCAGGAATTCGGGTGACAGCGATGAAAAGCCAACTAACACCCTAGGCTCCAAGATAATTTTATTTAGCAAAGCAGACTTCGGGAAGTAGTTTGCTGAGCCCTGATCTTCAGTCAGCTACCTGCAGTGACTCTTACTCCCCTCAGTTCCTTCAGAATGCAACCAGAATTGTCTCTTCCCACCTGAAATCTGATTGTTTCACATCCACCAGTGGTTTTACACTGCTATAAGGTCTAGAATTCTTACCCCAGCCAAAGGTCCTATGTTTTCTGCTATATCCATGGCTGCAGTCTCATGAGTCTTACTCTCTACCTCACTCATAGGGACTGTTCCATTCTCAATGGAATGCTCTCTCTAGCTATTACTCCCCAGTTAACTCCTATTTATCCTCCAAGTCTCAGTTTATACATCATTTATTTAAAAAGATGTTTTTTCACCACAATCTTCATTCAGACTAGCTTAGTTATCCCAGTAATTACCCTCTTCATAGCAGTTGTAATTAAATAGTTCATTCTGTAATTATTTGTTCAATGTTTCTCCCATTAAGTAGTAAGCCCCCGAGGCTAAAGACCACATCTTGTTTACTTACTGCTGTATCTTCTTGGTCTGTCATGGTACATGTGTGGTATATCAGTCAGTGGTACAACTGGCTGCAAATAACAGAATCTGATTATGATAGTTGAACCAAATAGAGATATATTCTTACTACATGGGAAAAAGGCTGAAAATGGCAGTCTAGGGCTGTAACGTATCTCTGTAACACCATCAGGTCTCAGTGAGCCCTCTCTTATTCTACTTCTTATCTTTACGAGTTACAACATGGCTGCCATGGTTTCAAAGATAGCACCTGTGTTCCAGAAAGGAAGGTCCAAGATCCTGCCAGATGAACAGCAGTATTAAACAAAACAAAAAAAACAACTATTCCTTTCATGCTTCATTGTCTAGACCTGGTAATATGGCAGCCCCTGATTGCAAGAAAATCAGGTGGTTACTATTTTACAGAACACACTGACATCTTGAAAGAGATGGGATTATTTTAGTAAGGAGAATGGATATTGAGTATCTACCCTAGTAGGCAAGTTCAATAAATATATACTTTTTGCAAAATGAAATGAACTTTGCAACTGATTTGAAATTAAAATAATTTCAGAATGACCAGAAAAAGAATCTGAATTACAATGATACCTGGACCTGTATCAATTTTCTTATCTTTGACACATTTCACTCCTGTGCTTAATTTGATAGGTCTTCATTTGCTCTAAATGATTTCAAGGTTCAGGAGGAAGGCAATTAGTGGGTCAAAACCCAAGTTTACAATAGTCATTTAGCAATTGTGGCTTTTGGTCCTACAGATATTTCAAACAATGCTATACTGGAATGGCTTTACTAATATGTGCACTTTAAACCAACATTTTCTTTGTAAATATCTTATTGCAGAATGATAATATATAAATATTTTAGCAGTAATAACATGGATGATAGTCCTTAATGTCATGACCTGCCTATGGGTTTCTGGTTTAGGATATGGGATTATTTTTAGACAGCACTGTAAAAATCTGATTTTTATGTTGTCCTTCCATGAATCTCTTCAAATCAAATAGCAGAAGCAATGATCTTCTTTTATTTAATTTTTTAATACCTCCCCAAACTACATTCAGAAGACTCTATAAAATGTAACCAGGAGACAGTCTTTTTTTTGTGTGTGTGTGGTACTGGGGATTGAACCCAGGGGGATTCTACCTCTGAGATACATCCTACATCCCCAGCCCTATTTTTTATTCTTTATTTTGAAACAGGGTATCACTAAGTTGCAGAGGGCCTCACTAGGTAGCTGACGCTGGCCGTGAACCGGGATCCTCTGGTCAGCCTCCCAAAATGCCACCACGCCCAGCTAGGAGACAGTCTTAATAATAGAACCATCCAATCTTTTGTTAATTTTCTTTTAGGGTAAACTTTTTTTGTTTCAGTTCTGATTTCATTTAGGAAAGTGCAAATTGGATTTTTCTGGAGTATTAGAGAATTGAAGCAAATGTATGTTTAAGACTGCAGTACGATATTAAGAATTCTACACTACTGCATCGCACTTGAGAAATTGTCATCTGGAAAACTTAAACCATTTCACACATATCAGCCACTTGGCTTGTCCAGGGCCTGTTGATCTGCTCAGCATCTTTGCCCCTTTTCTTGGTCAGTGCTCCAAGACCTTGTTATAGGAGTCACTTCTTCCGACTGTGCCAAGACCTGATGGGATTGCTAGGACTCAAGCCAGAAGCTGGACTTCTCTCCTAAGACTCTGCGCCACTTGTCTGGTTGGGGTTATCAGACCACGGCCGGGGGCTGAGGATATTCAGAAACTTCCCTGTGTCCTTCTATGACCAAACTCCAACTTCCCTGTGATTTCTCAAGCCAGCTTACATCTCAGCACATTCATTTTCTATTGGCTGCAGTTACTGTAACCAAAGAGCCCTAGTGACACAATCTACTGTAGTAGAATATAAACTCTAAGATGCAAGGGCTTTGGCGGAACCTGGTAGAGAACTGCCCAGTGCCCTTTCTTTTTTACTCCCAGATTCCTAATTTTATTTGCAGTGGAAATATGTCCAACTGAAAATATTCACCCTTTCATTTTGGTTTGAGCCTGAGGGTGGCCATGTGTACTAGCTGTGGTCACTGACGTATGAACAGAAGGTTGGTGGAGGATTCTGTGAAGTTTTTGCTTTCCTAATGTAGACATTGCTCTTCTCTCCTCTCTCTTTCTCCTTTTGCTGGTTTGGAATGTGGATATGATTCCCCATAGTGGGATAGGTATCTCATGATCATGAAATGCTAAATGTGTGAAAACCAGCCCTTTCAAGTAAGGTAGAAAACAGAAAAGTAGAGAGAAAGTGGGTCCTTGACTCCAGCTTTGGATGCCTCCCCTATAATTTCTTGTTTAGCGAGAATCATGAAATTCTTCTTGGAAGAGCTACTGCAGTGGGATTCTCCATTACTTAGTGTCACACATGTTTCCAACTGATATGGGGTGTTTTATGTTTCTTGTATTTAATATCTCAACTTTACCCCTAAAACAATGTCTGTCATATAGTAGACATTAAAATATATTTGCTGAATGAGAAAATGAATAAATGATAATTGCTAAAAACAGAATCTGTATTCCTGCATATAATCTTTAAATCATTGCCACTTTAGAGGGGAATGATATACAAATCTTAAGTATTTGCAGTTAGTAGCCACATAGCTTGGCTTAACATACATTGACTTTATCCAAGACCTCATAAAAAGCTTGACTGTCCCCCAGGGACCAGCTGTATTTCCACCCACTTTAGAGAGCTTTCCTTGCCCAGGCAAGTTTCATTCATCTCTCTCTTTTGTACACAAGATCAACTCACTTAACTGAGCATAGCACTTTGCTCTCTCCCCAGTGGGCTTAAAGGTTGTTAAGACAGAGGACAAGTACTGTTTATTTGCATGTCATATTAACGGTGATATTTAGTACTATCCAACTAGACAGCAGGGAGGTAGGCTGAAGAGCAAAGGATTGGGATCTGGCTTCAGGTTTGATATCTAACCTCAAGTAAATCATTAATTTCATCAACATTTTTATGAAGCTGACATAATTCTAATAAGAAAAAGAATCTTAATGACAATGGTTTCCTACTGATAATCACTTCTTTGAGTCAACTGTTTTATTTTCAAAGGGAATAAAATAATACCCAACACATATTACGGAGTAATGGGCACAAATGAGATATAAGATGTAAAATTGCACTAAAACTGTTAATTGGCATGATACAGTAAGTGCTCCAATTGTACTTATTAAATTGCATTTTATATGGCCAATACTCTCAAGGTAATTACATGAGGAGGCTTGAATGTTTTCTCTTGGACACATGATCTCTTTGGGGTCATATGATATTCTGATTTGGTTGTACCACTCACAACAATTGTTAAGGACCTTAAATGTTCTAACCAACTCTGGCTCTTACCCCACATCTTTGGACATATAGCCAAATATTCAATATGTATCCATTAGCCTCTGGAATTTTGCCAGGGTCCCAATTGGTTACACATCCAAGTAATTACACAACCAATGCTCTTGAACTGCGGAAGGGCCAATGATCACTCAGCTCATTGATGCAGAGCATGGGAATAAGAATCAAAGTTGCTGAAAGCATTGGATTCTCTCTCTCCTCCTCCAATTCTTAAAACAATTACTTTCCACACATTTTTAGGGGCTCCTTTGGTAAGTCATTATAAACTTTATTTTACATAAAGGTCCTATCTGAAAATATATCCTCTTCCATTTCAAAAAAGTTTTACGCAAAACAAAAATAATCCAATGTTGCTTTGTGATGAGGACCACCCATCCAAAAAGCACTTCAACTTTCTATTTCTGGAAATCACCTAGACATAGGAATGACTTAGCATGAGTTCTCTGGAAAGTAGAGCCTGAGACAAGGAGGTGAGTACAGGTGGGTAATTTGGGAGGTGGTTCTGGAAAGCAGGAGTGAGGGAGTCAGGTGAGTGAGACAGGGAAGAAGAAACATCTGGGAGCAATGAGGATGTGGGGCAGGCAGTTCTCCTGAGACCTCTTGAGATGCTTACAGAGAATGTCCTAGAATTGTTCTCCTGCAAGACAGGAGCTCCTCAAGGGTGTCTCTACAAGCTTTACTCTTCCTGTGCTTCCAGGCTGTGTACCTCCTATCTAGGCAGGTAACTCCGTAGTGTCGGAACAGAAGTTGGTAAGGCACACATTTGAAGTGGGAATCTGGGAGCACGAGGTGGGAAAGCTGGCACAAAACTGTCCATTACAGCCATGCCTGAGGCCAACCATAGGTGACATCAGGCACACCTCTGCTGCATGTGACAAGGGCAGCAAAGGGAGCTGCTACATGGCCTTTCTGCTTTTGTGGGTATAGGTTATCCTGATTATGAAATATTTACATGTAGTTGATAGTTGTTTTAACGGTAATATTATCTAAAATTTATTGAGTGTTCTGTGTGCCAAGCTCTGTGGTAAGCATTTTAAAAAGATTTCCTGGCTGGGGGTGGTGGCACATGCCTGTATTCCCAGTACTTGGGAGTCTGAGACAGGAAGATTGCAGGTTTGCCATAGCCTCAGTAACTTAGTGAGATCCTATCTAAAAAAAAAAAAAAAAAAAAAAAAAAAAAAAAAAAAAGTAGAAATGAGGGTATAGGTAGGAGGTAGAATGCCCGTGGGTCTAGCCTCCAGTACTCAAAATAATTTCCTCCAGTTAGCTAGTATTAAAATACCTGTGGTTGTATGAGATTAATTAAAAACGAAACTAATTTTGGCCATTTCATCCTTATTATTGGTAATAATAATAATAAATATATTTTATGAGCTGGGCATGGTAATGCACACCTGTAATCCCAGTACATGGGAAGCTGAGTCAGAAGGATCGCAGGTTCAAGGACAGCCTCAGCAATGTAGCAAGACACTCAGCAACCTAGTGAGACCCTGTTTCAAAACAAAAAATAGAGCTGGGCATGGTAGTGCATGCTTGTAATCCTAGTACGTGGGAGGCTGAGACAGGAGGATCACAGGTTTGTGGCCAACTTCAGCTCCCTCCGCAACTTAGTGAGACCCTGTTTCAAAATAAAGGATAAAAACTAGGGTTGGAGATGTATCTTTTTTTTTTTTTTTGCGGTACTGGGGATTGAACTCAGGGGCATTCTACTTCCGAGCTACACCCCCAGACCTATTTTTTATTCTTTATTTTGAAACTGAGTCTCACTAAGTTGCGGAGTGCCTCACTAGGTAGCTGAGGCTGGCCGCGAAACCGGATCCTCCGGTCTCAGCCTCCCGAACGCTGGGATTACAAGCGTGCGCCATCACGCCCGGCTCGGAGATGTATCTTGAAGGTAGAATGCCTCTGGGTTCAATCCTCAGTGTCACAAAAAATAAAATAAAATAGGGCTGGGGGGATGACTCAGAGATAGAATGCCCCTGGGTTCAATCCCCAGAACCAAAAAATACATACATACATATATACGTACATACCTACGTATATTATATATAGTCAAAACTTCATCTTCTGGATTAAAGAGGAGCGTGACTCCTTCATCAGATTTTATTTTAAAGTATCCAAATATGATACAACAGGGTATTTTATCAGTGGTGGTAGGGAAGAGAGGGTGGTGGCATTATATCCAGCAAGCCATGTTCCATGTAGAATCTCATAGCCTACTATGACTGGGACATGTGTTGTGTTGGAGAAAAAGCAAGCATTTTTGCTTCATGCTACACTTACTTCTCCCTATTTTTAAACTTTAAATTAAAAAAAAAAATCAAACCAAGAGATGTCTTTTTAAATACCATATATTTTAAATCTGCTAATAAGAAATGTGTTTGATCCAATCGTTTTGAATATTTCCACTTGGGTCTCAACTATAAAATTCCTCAGAGGAAAAGCATTTAGGGACCATGCCTTGAAGACAGAGCCACCCAGGCTGAACAGTTCTCATTCCTTGTTGGACACAGATCTAGCGGCTGGCTGCAGAGAAGCTCTAGGAAACGTGCTACTCAGTGGGCCCGTGGTCAGCCAGCCTCTCCATCCCCCTGGTTGCCATCTCCATATGTGAACATCCAAGGCCATATATCAGCCAGGGCATTTTGTTGCACTTAGA
>PVLC010010041.1:24387-51983 GCA_004027655.1 Graphiurus murinus
CGGTACTGGGGATTGAACTCAGGGGCATTCTACCTCCGAGCTACACCCCCAGCCCTATTTTTTATTCTTTATTTTGAAACCGAGTCTCACTAAGTTGCGGAGTGCCTCACTAGGTAGCTGAGGCTGGCCGCGAACCCGGATCCTCCGGTCTCAGCCTCCCGAATGCTGGGATTACAAGCGTGCGCCACCATGCCCAGCTGGCACTTAGATTATTTTTAAATATTCTTACTTATCTTAAATTATAAATTAATTTAAAATTTTCCTCTAGGCTCATGATTTGGGTCCCTTCTCTTTCTTCCATTTAGTCTTCCTCCCTCCCTTTTTTTCTATTTTTCTTCGTGTTACTGGGGATTGAACCAAGGAAAGGCATTTTACCTATGAGCCACACCCCCAACTCTGTTTTATTTTTAAACAGAGTCTCACTAGGTTGCTGAGGGTCTCACTAAATTGCTGAGACTCACTGTGAACCTGTGATCCTCCTGTCCCAGCCTCCCAAGTACTAGGATTACAGGCATGCGCCACCACGCCCAGTTTCACTTAGTCTTTCTACCACTCATTTCTTTGTCTTGAAATTCTAGAAAAGTTCTGAAATGAAATGATTTATTGATATTTCTGTCTCCTTCCACAAGATCTGGAAGAAGGCTTCTTGGAATGGAGGTGGTGGTGGTTTGTAGTAAACTGGCATTACTACACTATTGATTTTGGATGCTATTGCTTTACAATCTTCTGATCCTTCCACCTGGATATTTTCTCATGCCTTTTGCTGGTTACTTTTTAACTTCTGAATACTTTAATTTAAAACTCTTCCTAGTTGATGCTTTTTAGAGACAATTCCTAAATCTACCAATTGTACTATGAAGATTCAGTTCCTTTGTAAAGGTAGTTCCAAATCTACTGTATAATTCAGGTATATCTCAATACAACAACCTGGGGGAAAAATGGACCTTCTTTTTCTCTTTTTCTCATCTGTTTTTTTATTTTTTATGTATGTATGTATTTTCTGGTACTGGAGATCAAACCCAGGGGCATTTTGCCCCTGAGCTATACCTCTAGCCCTATTTTATTTTTTATTTTGAAACAGGGTCTCACTAAGTTGCTGAGAGCCTCCCTAAGTTGTTGAGACTGACCATGAACCTGTGATTCTCCTTTCTCAGCCTCCCAAGTACTGAGATTACAGGCATGTGCCACCATGCCCAGCTCATTTGTTTTATTTTAAACAGGTAATGTAGAATGCTATTAAAATTGTACAAACATACTTTAAAATGATCAAACTCTTTAATAAGGTGCAAAGTATAATCTAACAATGAGAGGCAGTATCATGGATGCTGTCTATCATAGCAAAAGATTGAGAACTATGGAAATGTTTAATAAATTAAACAAATGTTTAATAATTAAACAAATGATGGTACATTGGAAAAATTGTTTGAATTGTATGTTTTATTGATGAAAGTAACCTACATAACAGAATTCTTAGTATATGTGTTTAAAATTGCAAGACCATGTGCAATGCATAGAAAAAAGACTGAAAGGATATAGCCAGAAATATTCACAAGGCCTGTGTATTAAGGTCAGGAATTATGAGCAATTAAATTTTTCTTGTTTATTATATGAAGTTTCCTAAAATGCATATTTATATGATTGAAAATAGTAATACAAAATGAATTTCAGGTGGATAAAATAACAAAATCATAGAAGGAAATTTAGGAGACTATTTAAAATGTAGGGACAGGTAAAACATGTAAAGAGACAGGGAACTCAGAAACTATAAAAGAGAAATATATTTGACTTTATGAGAATATAAATGTTTTGTATGATAAAGCATACCATTAAATGGGCACAAACTAGGTTGAGAAATATTTGCAGTGCATATAGTTGTTAAGGGATTTCTTATCTATAAAGTATGCACAACTTCTGCAAACATTAACAGAAACCCAAACTACCCAATAGTGACATAGACAAAGTATATAGATAGGCAGTCCACACTACTGTAAAGACAAGTGGCATATGAAAAGAAGTCCCAGCTTCCCAGTAGCCACACAAATGCAGAAGAAGTAAAAGTGAAGTATTTTACATCTATCAGAGTGGGAAAAAATCAGAGAGTGTTAATAACTAATGCCATACAGATATAGAAGAAAATCCTCTCAACATTGCTATTAGGCATTCAAAGTATTTTAGCTTTTTTTGGAAAACAATCTGGCAATCGGTACTATCTATTAAAATTGAAAGACATCTGTTACAGCTACGTGACAAAGGAGAACATCACTTCCCCTTTCTAACATTATTTCCCCCTGTGTGGAGAAAGCTCCATTTGAAGAGCATTCCTGGTTTCTTTTCATTCTTCCAAACTCTCTTCAACAACTGAGGAGCACTGAATTATCTGCCTCATAATTTGAGGATCAGGACTTGAGTAGGTGTTGCCTAGTCCCCACCTCTTCCCCTCTGGGATCCACCTACCAGGAGAGAGCATGCACACTGATGTTTTCTTGGCCATACTATAAGTTTGGTGGTTAAAACTCTAACCCTGTAGAGGCCTTTGGTTAATTAGTGCCATCTGAGTCTTTGTACTAAAATATATTTTAAATTTACTAGAAAATGTGTTAGAACCAATTACTTTGGACTATTCTACTTAGCTCTTAATTATAAAATTCCCTTAGAGGAAAAGTGTTCAAGGACCTTCTACCTTGGGGCAGTGAGCAATGTGGTGATCATGGAGATGGGCTCCTCAAATCTCTCTTTAAGATAACTGGCCATGCAAAGCATAAGTGGTCACAGCCTCCAGCATCACAACCTCCCTTCTGCCAACACTCATGCTGAGGCCACGTTCTCCTTGGATTGGAAATCTAATTCTGGGGTACTGAATGCCCTGCCTGAAACCTTCTCAAAGCGATTCACTTCCTATCCAATCCTTCCTTTCCGAATCCCACCATTCACAGAAGTCAGACTTGCATCACAGTCTGAAGGCTCTTCTTGCTTGCTCCCTCTTTCTATTTTATGCTTCCTACGTGTTTTCTCCAGTAATCAATTGTCAGCCTAATTAATGTTGGCAACTGCTTCTCAGAGAACCCAAACATATAGCTGGTACCAGGAGTGGGCTGAGGAAGCAGGCAGTAATGAAGTTGGGGGCTGTAATACTTGCTGGAGGCAAGGAGGACCCCACCCCATATGTATTAGTTTCCTTTGACTGCGATAACAAATTCCCATAAATTTAGTGGCTTAAAACAAGACATTTATCAGCTTAAAGTTCTGGAAGCTAGAAGTCCAAAATGGGTCTCAAAGTGCTAAAATCAAGGTGCCAGCAAGGGCTGTGTTCCTTCTGGAAGCTCTGGGAAACAATCTGTGTCCTTGCATTTTCCAATTTCTAGAGGCCAGCCATATTTCTTGGCTTGTAGTCCCTTCCTTCATCTTCAAAGCCACTAGCATAACATCTTCAAATCCCTCTTTGACTTTGACTCTTCTCTTTCCCTCTTTCACACATAAAGACTCTTGTGATTACATTGGGCCCCACTTAGTTTAGGACAATCTTCACATCCCAGAGATCCTTATCTTAATCTTATCTGAAAAGTCCTTTTGTCATGTATGAACACATACTCAGGTTTTGGTGGTTAGGACTTGATCATCTTGAGGGAAGCAGAGGCATTGTTCTGTTTTGCCTACAGCACCATGTGCAATGTAGGGCACAGATAGTCCCCAGCATAAAGTGGCAATCTGGTTGCTAAAAATTTCATTGGAGATAACCAGAGCGGGTGGGAATACCCTTGATGATTCAGATGTTTGAAATGCAATGGGGGAGCAAGGGTAGAGAAGGGCATTGTGCCTGCTGATGTTTAGAGGTTGTGTTAATGCTCTGCAGAGATAATGAGAAGCTGAGGGCTATTAATAAATACTTGAGCTGTTTCCTTTATCAATTCTCTGTTTTCCCCTCTCCACTCCCTCCCCAAATCCCCTTCCACTATTCTATGGGTATCTCTTCTCATTTATCTGAAGTCCCTTTTGCTTCCTAATTTCTCTCTAGCTTCCACACATGAGAGAAAACAAATGACCCTTCACTGGCTAATCTCAGCATAATAGTCTCTAGTTCCATTCATTTTCCTGAAAATTACATAATTTTGTTCTTCTTTATAGCGGAATAAAATTCCACTGTTTGTATATCATATGGTTTCATAACCCGTTCATTTGTGACCTAGGCTGGTTCCATAGTTTGGCTTTTGTGAATTGCGCTGTTTTAAACATAGATATGTTTAAACATATGATATGTTTTAAACATAGATATATATATATATATGTATATATGTATATATATATTTTGCGGTACTGGGGATTGAACCCAGGGGCATTCTACCTCTGAGCTACACCCCAAGCCCTATTTTTATTCTTTATTTTGAAACAGGGTCTCACTAAGTTGCGAAAGGCCTCACTAAGTAGCTGAGGCTGGCCGCGAACCCGTATCCTCCGGTCTCAGCCTCCCAAGTACTGGGATTACAAGTGTGTGCCACCACTCCCGGCTCACTATAATATTTTGATTTAAATTCCTTTGGAAAAATACCCAGGAGTGGTATAGCTGGGTCTTATTGTAATTCCATTCCAAGTCTTCTGAGGAACCCCCACACTGATCTCCATAGGGGTTATACTAGTTTGCAATCTCACCAACAGTGTATAAGGTTTCCTATTTCCTACATCCTTGCCAGCATTTATTATTGTTTGTATTCTTGATGATTTCCATTTTAACCAGGATTAGATGAAATCTCAGTTCAAACAATCCTATGTACATATATGAAGTTATCCATACAAATTTCAATATTATGAACGGGGAGGAGGAGTGGGGCGGGATCCAGTGGGAAATGTACCAGGTGCTGTGTGCATGTATATTCTATCACACTAAAACTCAGTGTGATGTATGGTTCCAATGCCCCAATACAGGTATATTTTTTAAAAGAATAAAATAAGTAAGTAAGTAAATAAATAGCTAAAGTCTAAATGCGAGCGCTAGAGGGCCTTTCTGAAGGAATTCTTGTGGAGTTTACAAAGAGGCCCTTATCTGCTGCCATGTAGATGAAGCTGAGGACCAAGCTCCGGACTTTGTTTCTAGAATCCAAGAGCTCCTTATACCTGTACATTCTCAAAATTTTGAGATCTTAAAGTCTCCATGCTGCTAAGATCACGGTTCTGGTTAGGAATGCTTGGGACCTTGAAATATGGGATGGGGACAACTTGGTGGATGCCTACAAGGATTGCTGCTCTGTAGACTCCTCTGAATTCTCAGGACGTTGATCCCCCCTCTCTATGAAAAGCTAGCTCTTCCCTCTTGTGCAGAGATACTGCTGAGGCCTCCCTCCACAAGGCAACAGGTGTCCCTGTAAGGAGTTGCCCCTGTTGCCTTTCCTGAATGCCAGGGTGATAACTAGTGTTGACTCCCAACGCAAGCCAGCTGGGGATGTGGTAGTCCTGATAAGGGAGGAAGGCGACTGTATCTCAAAGGAACTGCAAAGATTAACTAGCACTTACTGGTAGGAGCCAGGGAGGTATGCCAGGGAATACATTTTGATGGGGCTTAATCAAAGAGGCAGAGCATGAAACTGGATAAGAAGGGATTCGCTAGCTTTAAGGAATTTTCCGAGAACATGGAATTCAATACTAGCAAGGACCTTAGAGGATGGAGTTAACTTCCTGCTAGGGTGGATCTTAGAAAGTTGGGCTGGGGCCAATGTCCTGCCAGGTTGGTCAGGGACCTGGAAGGAAAAGGATAGACATTATTTCTCAAGAAGACCACCATTGTCTTGGCTGCAATTCAAGAACAATGGAGCCCTTCTGTCCTGTAGGGGCTAGTGGTTTGTTCGCATAGAAATAGATACCCAATGTTGGTGTGGATTTGCCTTTCCTATATGCAAAGTCTCAGCCAAGACTCATGCAAGAACTTATAAAATATCCAATATAGAGGTATTTCAAAACCAGTTGAGTTGGACGTATTTGCAATGAATTGTTAAGAGCAAAAAGCAAGCGCTGGAGAAGCATAGACGAGTCCATTTTTGAAAGAAAAACAGATAGTCACAACTCCATCCCATGTGTATAGTTATATTTGTGATTCTGGCAGTATGGAAAATGTCATGAAACGATGCATTAATGCTGGCTATGTGGGAGCTAGGTTGGAGTAGAGGAGTGTCTGGAGAGAGGAAGACAGAAGGAAGGAGGAGGATTTTTTGGTTTTGTTTTGTTGAGCGTGTGTGTGTGTGTGTGTGTGTGTGTGTGTGTGTGTGTGTGTTTAAGACTGCATTTAAAGAAACTGTTCATGATAAAAATGTTTTGATATTTTCCAAAACATGCAAATTGCATGAAGGATGGCTTCTGAAATATGAACAGTGGTTATTTAAAGTGATGAAATTCCAGAAGATGCCAGCTTCTATCATCATCTGTTGCTTTTTTTTTTTTCAATCATTCAGTCTTACACATGGAAATCTCCATTGTTTAACTACTTAGGTTTCCAGTGTTTTCATCTGTGAACTAGAGAACTGAATCAGGCTCCTATAGTGTGTAAAGGTAGTTATAGGGTATGTGTATATGTATGTATGCATGTATGTATGTTTAACTTAGTACAGCAAAAAGGCTTATTGACCATTTACTCCATGCCAGGTAAGTTGCAGAATGCTGGAGATACAGAGATGAATGGCATAGTTTACAGTATAGAGGGTGAATCAAAACTAGCACCAAGCCGGGCGTGGTGGCGCACGCTTGTAATCCCAGCATTTGGGAGGCTGAGACCGGAGGATCCGGGTTCGCGGCCAGCCTCAGCTACCTAGTGAGGCACTCTGCAACTTAGTGAGACTCGGTTTCAAAATAAAGAATAAAAAAAAAATAGGGCTGGGGGTGTAGCTCGGAGGTAGAATGCCCCCGAGTTCAATCCCCAGTACCGCAAAAAAAAAAAAACAAAAAACCTAGCACCAGATTAATGTAGTGCCATGTGGGAAGGGCTATGATAAGAGTATGAGCATCATGTCAGGGGTCTCAGGACATGGTGAGGGGCCATGTAGCACCACCTGAGTTTAGGAAGAGTAAGTGATACCCAACCCCTCTCTATCACCACATAAAGAAATGGATATTTTCTTTGCCTTAGGGTCAGGGGATATAATCACAACTATTTTAAGAAAAACAATGCTTAAAATAAAGACCGAAAGGAATTATGTTATAATCTTCACAGTGGTGATGGAATTATGGGTGGTATTCCTACTTCTTTGCATCTTTCTATATTTTTCTAGCTTGTCCCAAGCAGTATATAATGGAAGATTTTTATTTTATTTTGATTGGTTAGTATTGGTTCAGGATGGGAATACTTGCACCTTACACAAATGAATGTTATTTAATGAATTGAAATGAGGCATTTATTCACCATGGTAGCTTACCATGATCTCTTCTAAGAAGAGGTGTATAGTTAATTGGACAATTACCAATTACCTACTCATCTCGCCACCAGTTTTTCATGTCTTTGTAGATTCTGCACAAACCCTGGAAGCTCATAGAAGGATTACATAATTTTTTTTTTTTTTTTTTTTTTTTGTGCTGGTGATTGAACCTAGAGGCATTCTAAGGTACATCCCCAGCTAGATTTTTAAAAATTTCTTATTTGGCAACAGGGTCTCACTAGGTTGCTGAGAGCCTCACTAAGTTGCTTTTAAGGCTAGCTTTGAACCTGTGATCCTCCTGTCTCAGCCTCCCAAGTATTGAGTTTGCAAGCATGTGCCCCCACACCTGATAGTGATTTTATTTCCCAGAGTAACCCAAGGGATTGATGTTGTATGTGTCTGGAAAGGGATAGCTAGAAGTTCAAAATCAACTTGTCTAGATAGTTTCCAAGTTAGGACCAGGTATTGAAATTTTTAGAGTCTTCTCCATGCATAAGCCTTACTTGAAAATAGCTTCAGAAATATTAATGCTTCTTGCTGCTGCTGAAGTTTCAAATGCTGCTGGCTTCTTATTTGAGCCCTGGTATTACCAGTACCTACCTGGGCCCTAACCTCCCGTCATGTGCTGCATAGCACCCCTTTCCTCTGCCATAAAACTCAGCACATCTACTACAATAGCTTGTCTATTTTCCTAGCAAACTATAAGATCTTTTTCTTTGCTTTCCCCCAGGCCTAAGACAATGCCTGATACAAGTAGAAAATGTAACTTGAATCATGTAATGGCTATGTATTTACAATATGCCATTTACAAATGAGGAAAGTAAGAAACAGAGAGGTTAATTAACTTTCCAGGTTGTGCAACTGGTAAATGGTAGTGTTGAGACTTGAACCTAGTCCATCTGATTCTGCATTCTGCTCTTAATTACTTTTTTTTTTTTTTCTTTTTGTGGTACTGGTGATTGAACTCAGGGGCATTCTACCTCCGAGCTACACCCCCAGCCCTTTTTTTTATTCTTTATTTTGAAACCGGGTCTCACTAAGTTGCGGAGTGCCTCACAAGGTAGCTGAGGCTGGCCGAGAACCCGGATCCTCCCTCCTAATTTCTATTCTACATTGATCCTTTCAATCATTGAATCCTTCTATGCCTTAAGTTTTTTGACATACAATTGGTGTTAATAATACCCATTCAAGCCGGGCGTGGTGGTATACACTTGTAATCCCAGTACTTGGAAGGTTGAGACCGGAGGATACGGTGGGTTTGCGGCCAGCCTCAGCTACTTAGTGAGGCTCTCTGCAACTTAGTGAGACCCTGTTTCAAAAATAAAAAATAGGGTTGGGTGTGTAGCTCGGAAGGAGAATGTCCCTGGCTTCCATCCCCAGTACCACAAAATAAATAAATAAATAAATAAATAAATAAATAAATAAATAAATAAAATAATGCCCATTCATTTGGAAGGATTTTTTTTTTAAAAAAAGAAAGTACATACAAAGCTTTCCATATACTAGGTATTATAATTACTTTTGTTCTTATCAGTAATATCATTACTGTTACTGATATTATTATTTTTGCATGTGTGGTACTGGGGATTGAATCTAGAGGCATTTTTCTTCTCTGAGCTACACTGCCAGTGCCCTTTTTTTTGTTTTGTTTTGAAACAGTGTCTTGTTAGGTTGCTAGGAGTTTTAGTTGCTAAGGTTGACCTCGAACCTGCAATGCTCCTGTCTCCAACTCCCATCCAAGTACTGGAATTACAGGTATGCACCACCACACCTGGCTGATATTATTAATTATTAAATGTGACTTTTTATACCAAACAAAAATGAAGTTATAATTATAAGCACATTGGTAGATAGTTGATAACATGATTGAATTAGGAGCGGAGCTATGGCTTTGACTTTAACTTTTTTTTTTTTCTTTTAGATTTTATGAGTATGAATGACTTTGGGAAGATAATTTTTTGTCCCTTTGTTGAGTTTCATTTACCCCATCCCACAAATGGCGTTTGCTGCATGCCCAACTCTACTCATCAATCATTGACTTGAGACTATTCATGACATGTGCATAGAACCTTGGGGTAGCGACAGAAGGGAATTTGCAGCTCATTCTCAGCTGAGAAGGGAGAGTCTCCCCCTAGTGTTGGTATTTGTATAAAAGGATCTAAGACTTGCTTCACAGGGTGTTTGGTTTAGTCTGCTTCTCATGACCAGAGAGTGACTTTTGGAGCTAAAAAGCTCCTATCCTACAGCAGCAAAAATAAGGATTTGTCTAACATATTTAGTGTTTTGTATGAACTATGAGTGAATGTAGCCTTGCTGTCAAATAGCTACATAGTCATAGATGCTTTGCCCATTTTTTTTTTAATCTTTTAGTTTCAAAATGCTTGAAGCTTTATTGGTTTCAGATTAATAGTAATTAGTTTATTACCCAGTACAGGGTTGACTTGAGCCACACTGGAGTAAGTAAAGAAACTAGTTTTCATTTGGACCTACTAAATGATGAGTACCTCAAAAACATTGTCGTTTCAATTCACATAGCTACTTTTAAGGCAGATCTCAGTCTACCCACAGGTATGAGACTTAGGCCAGGAGAGCTTTACAGATTTGCCAGGTTGTTACACATAGAATAACTGATAAATGTGGTTCTCATATCCATGCTCTGCCCACTACATGTTACTACTCAACCTGCTTCCCTTGGTTTTCAAGGGGTCCATTATGATGCCTTAATGGTACTAGCTGCCACAGAGTATACGTTGACACCTTATGTTTCTCTGAAAATTTCCCTTCCTTCAGTTAAAATGCCAGTCCTATATCCACAGTCTTTGGGGACTCTGTTCTTTGAGAGTTAATTGAATGAGTTGCCAGTGCTATTCATGGATTATATTTTGGATGACATTCTGTAGAAAATAGCTTCGCCAAAAAGAGTGGTACTATAGACAGAATGGTAGGAAATTTGAGCTGGATGGGGGGCATCACTTAAAGCATCCTTGTTTTAAATAACCTTGGTACTTGGAAATTAAATCTTTCAAAACTTGGGTTTGTGATGGCAAAATAGTGAAAGTGAAGCTTGCTGGTAAAAAAAGGAAGGCCTCTCCTTATACCTTAAGTCACAGTTTTTTCATTCTCCATGGGACCTGCTGGGTGAGTGATTTTTGATGGGGCTCTGTATTATCTTATATTCTCGTAGCAATTTCATATTTAATTTGAGGTATGGAAGTAAGGGGAGAGAAAAAGAGAGGCATGCTGTTTGGCCATTGGCCAGTTCTGTGAGTAAATTTTGTTTCTTTGTGGTTCTGTAGTTATTTCAGTGAATAAAGTGTCCCATTTATATTGCCAGGACTACGTATAAGCTGGCATTGAAGGATGTCTGATTACAAGTTATTCACACACAGATCGATACCCTAGACATGAGCTCATTAGCCCCGAATCCTATTATCCCACATATACGAACCAGATTGTTTTTAATGTGCTGACATTTCCACTATCTGCAAACCTGAGTTTGGATGTAGAAAAAAGCCTCAATAGAACTAAGCAGTTGTGTTGATAGCTACATGACCAGTGAAATGACAGATGCAAATTAATAGAGGTCTGCTTGTGCCACTTAGGGTTCAGCTTGAGAGCTGGTGACCTTGGTGGATTTCTTATAGTTCCTCATCTTAATTCCCATCCTCTTGGGATTTGAGCACTTTCTGGTGTCTAGAAACTTCTCTCTGTTTAATGTCTTTAGATGATGAGTTCCTGTCTTCAGGCAGTTTCTTTATTTTCCAAAACATTGGTTCTTGGGCCTGTGGATGCTGTGGCTTTTATCTATGTTAATCTTCTTGGCATTTTCTCCCCCTAACAATTTTAATTAATGGGGGGACTTTATAGATGGAATGCTCATACCACCTAAAGATATATCATCACAGTTATTGGAATCATTTATTCACATGCTGTACCATTTTCCATCTCTGTAGGGGTGGGCAGATTTTTCTTAAAACCATTATCTCTCTATATCTAATGAATTCAACCCCAAATTAACTTTGAATCACATGGTTGCATCTCACACTTGTTTTTGTTTGGAGGGTCCTCTTTGACCCTGGCTGCCTTTTTGTGGTGCTTGTTTAAAGGGGAAATGCTTATACTGCTCATTTTTACTAAAATATGTTTTTAAAAATTGTGAACTAGCTTCTTATCTGACCCAAAATTTACATTGTAAACCAATGTAATGATCCCCCGTCTATGAAATGGGAGAGAATATCTACCCTGTCAACTTACACAACATTATGAATAAAATGTTTTCAAAATGTAAAATGCTATACAAATAAATGCAGGCACATTATACACGCACACATACACATACACACACACATCCTCAGTGGTTCTCAGGGGATACTTCTGCCCCCAGGAGACATGCAGCATGTCTGGAGACATTTTGGGTATCAAAACTTGGAAAATTCTACTGGCATCTAGTGGGTAAAGGAGAGGGATACTGCTGAATGCACTGTAATGTACAGAATAGCCCGTCTCAATGAAGATTTATTTGTTTCCAAATATCAATAATGCCAAAGTTAAGAAACTCTGAAAAAAAATAAAGACCCTGATACAAAATGCAGAAATTTAATCTTTTTTTTTTTTATACTGGGGATTGAGTCCAGAGGCATTCTACCTTTGAGCTACACCCTCAGGCCTATTTTACTTTTTATTTTGAAACAGAGTTTCACTAAATTAGTGAGGCTGGCCTCAATCATGAGATTCTCTTGTCTCAGCCTCCCAAGTACTGGGATTATAGGTGTGTGCCACCATGCCAAAAAATTGCATCCTGTTCAATAATTATCCACTCTCCTGTTTCTCTTCTATGTCTGGTCTATCTATATCTATGCTTATTGATAGTTTCTCAGCTGATCTTTCTTCATTATGGGCACCCTGAATTAGGTAATGAAATATTAATTGCAACTGCTACTCCATTTATACCATTAAACATATTTTTAACCTTTCGTATTAACAAGCATCATGTGGATAATGTTCAGTTGTTGGAATGATCAGAACAAGCAGGTATTCTATGCTTTTATGTTCATGCACTAGTTTATTTTTAGTATAGTATCTAGTCACTAAAGAATAGGATCTTAGAGTCAAGGGTAGTTGCTAAAAATGATCTATGGAATCATTAGATGGTGGGATGGTGACTAAGTCATCAAAGACAGTGTCTAACCTCTCCTCCTGTTAATGACATCTGAATAGCAACCACAGCCAGCATCTATTGAGTGTTCACTAGGATTTAGGTACTTTATATACTTTGTTTTAGCCTTTTTAAAAACACTGAAAAAATGTTTTATTTCATGCTAGTAAATTTTTTAAATGCTTAGAAAAAATTTAGAAACAGAACATTCTATAGTTGAAGCTCATTCTTACAGCTTGTTCAGTTCTCCTAAAATGGTCAATAAATACACATTTATTCAGATATTCCTAACTTTAGAGCTCTAGAAGGAATTCAGTGACATTTCCTTCAAGAAACGTGCTTTATCTGGGTCACTGCAGTTCAAGTGTTTATAAATACTATATAAGCAGTAAATAGTCTATATATCCACTAATAAAGTGATGCCTAGCTGGGCATGGTGGTGCATGCTTGTAATCCCAGTACTTGGGAGGCTGAGACAGGAATATTGCAGGTTGGAGGACAACCTTAGCAATGTAGTGAGACTCTCAGCAACCTAGCGAGATACTGTTTCAAAATAAAAAAAAAATAATAAAATAAAAGGTCTGAGAGTGTAGCTCAGAGTTAGAATGCCCCTGGTTTTAATTCTCAGGACCACACACACACACACACGGAAGTGATGCTTATATAAACTATAGGATAGATCTTTATATATTGAAAAATTAGATTACTTTGATACATTAACAAATAGGCTATTTGTGAAATAGTATATGTATTAATGAATTTATGTTGAAAATATATCTATAATTCTTTTTTACTTATTTTTTTAAAATAGTGTATTGCAATTATACATCATAGTGAAGTTCAATGTAATCTACACATGGACACGGGCCTTGGTGGGTGTATTGCCTCCCAATCCCATTCTGTTCCCCCTTCCCTCTCCCCATACATGTTAGTCAGATTGATAGTAATACCTTCATATATTGCATAGAATTATTTGAAATGTTTCCTGCATCAGTTCTTTTTCCCTTCTCTGTCTCCCTGCCCCAATCCCCTTTATTTATTCTGCAAGTCCCTCTCCATATTATTTAAATTTATTGTGTTTCCCATTTTCTCTCTGGCATCCACATATGAGAGAATGCATACAACCTTTGATTTGAGACATATATATATATATATATATATATATATATATATATATTTTTTTTTTTTTTTTTTTTTTTTTTTTTTTTTTTTTTTTTTTTTTTTTTTTTTTTTTTTTTTTTTTTTTTTTTTTTTTTTTTTTTTTTTTTTTTTTTTTTGGTGGTACTAGGGATTGAACTCAGGGGCATTCTATCTCCGAGCTACACTCCCAGCCCTATTTTTTATTCTTTATTTTGAAACTGGGTCTCACTAAGTTGTGGAGTGCCTCACTAGATAGCTGAGGCTGGCCTTGAACCCGGATCCTCCCGTCTCAGCCTCCCGAATGCTGGGATTACAAGCGTGCGCCACCACACCCGGCTTGATATATATATATATATATGTTTGTGTGTGGTACTGAGGATTGAGCCCAGGGACATTCTACCTTTGAGCTATACTCCCAGCCCTACTTTATTTTTTTATTTTGAAACAGGATTTCACTAAGTTGCAAAGGACCTCCCAAGTACTGGGATTACAGGCAGATGCCACTGTACCTGGCTTTCTATACTTTCTTAAATAGTCAAATTATTATGTGGAAGATTTGCAAAGTTTTGAACTATGGTTCTCTTTGAGGGCAGCATTACAGAGAAACGCTGTTTTTCTCTATATGATCTAAATCTTTTATGATGATCATGTAGCATTTTAAAGTGCAATAAGGATATTCCTATTTAAATATACACAACAATAGAAATTAATAACAGCTCAACACAGCCATACAAAATAGAGCCTATCACAAAGTAGCAATAATAAGCCAAATAATATCTAATATTAATGGAATGCTCATACTGGGCCAGGTGGGGTTCTAATCATTTTACAAAGATGAGTCATTTAATCATTACAGCTCTATGGAATGTAGACAGTTTTTATTCCTATTTTATAAATGAAGAAATCGTGCTACCGAAAAGGTAAGTGGCCCAAAGCCCTAGAGCTAATAATTGGTGAAGTCAGGTCTTGAGCCCAGGCAATCTGGCTCCACAGCCCATAAGTCTGAAGTGCCAAATGAATAACAGCACTGAGTGCTGGAGATTTGGGAGGGGGAGAGACATGGGGACTTGAGGTTACCCCAGGTTCTCTCTGCAGGTAATCGCCAGGCTTGTGCTAGACAGGAAGCCCCTGTGGGGCAGGCACAGTGTCTAAGTCACCTTTACTTTCCACTGGGCGCCCAAGAGAGTGTTCTTTACTTAATACTTATGGCATTTAGAGTTTAAAACCTTGACATTTTATTGGTGAGACAACATTTAAATTAGATCCTTTTCTTTTCCATTTCATACACAAACTTTTCAAGTGGGAGAATGATTTGGCTGTTCTGTGTATGGTCAGAGGTGTTGGCCATTCGTTGTGCATTCTGGATCACCTGCCATTGTTCTGGGGACCTAATGTCCCTACTTTTATAGAGTGTGCCTCTCGGTGGTGAAAGTCATCAGAAACAAACTGGGAAAATACTTGGCACACAGAGAGTGCTTGACCCTTTGGGATATCACAAACTCTGGGCAGGGAGAGTTGTACAAAATATGTATTTTGTAACAAATTACACCATCACTTTAATAGATAACTGGAAGGGAAAGTTCTAATGTCAGACATGGCACCGGTGCTATATTATTGAAACAAGGAAACTAAACTTAATAGCACCAAAGGGGAAATAGTAAAAATGATTTTTGTGGTCATGTGTTATTAACCATAATAAGCTAAGTAGAAGAATGGTAAGTGTGGAAGGGCTGGGCCGTTCAGCTAGCTCGAGATGTAAGCTGCTTCCTGTTTCCAGCTTTAACTCTTTCCTGGGCTTTACATAACATCCCCAAATGTATCTGTGGCTTTGGCATTCCCGTGGGGCATAAAATACACCTTAAATGATTCTCATTACAAGCCTCAGAGTTACTTGATGTTGTCCTTGGAGACGGAAAATAAGCTTTTACCTCTCTTCTGGATTCATTTTCAAAAATGATTCTTGGAAATGAGTTTTCCTTAGACACATTTATATATAATGACAGGCTAATATCTTACACACCATTACTGTATGTAATAACAGTGTGACAAAACTGACAAGAGATAGGCTCTAGATGGAAGGCAATTAGCTGTGAAGGGAGAGTCATCCCGTAGAAAGGATGAGCTCCATCATAGCACGTGGTGACTTAATGGTCACCAAGTGATAAATGTGAACTTCTTCCCAGGCTAAATTTCAAAGAAGTGAAATTTGTCCTTATGGCCCCACTTTTCTTTTCTGGCATACACTTTCTCCCTGCTAAGTCTTTCTTATCATGGAGAAAAGTCCTAGCCCCAAGTCTAACACTAAGTAGATGATCAGTAGCTCTAACTGGAAGGGCGGACAAGTCATTGATAGTAAGGTATAAGAAGTTCATCATGTCACATGTCCAAGTTTTGGACAGTACTTATTTCAGAGGTGAAGTGTTGGTGTTGGGATTTAGGGGGTCACTGAGAAGGAGTTTTTATATAGAAAGGGCTTCTTTCTGGTACTCTTCAGCTCCTTGGGTAGTTCAGGGTGTGGGATGGCAGAGTCAGGTGACCAAGACCTGGAGCTGCGCTGTTTAGAATTGAATCCTGATCTGCCACTTTCTAGCTACAGCATCTTGAGCAACGTCCTAAGTAGTGAAATGGGGCTGTTTAGCCTAGCTACTTCATGGGTTGTTTTGAGGATCAGCTGGGCTAATTCACATGGATACTGCAGTCTGGTTAGAGGTCAACAAACATGAGTGCCCTGGATACATTCTGTGTCAAGAGAAGCTTGGGTGACTAAGGTTCCAAGTGGGGTGACAGCCAGATGTGGAGGCACCACTTCCCATCCAAGCCTCAGTGTGGGGGCCATACTGCTCTCTCTCCTTCTTGATCAATTTACCATCATTTCTCCCTCTTGGACAGAAGGCTCACCTGCTACTTGTCCCCTTGTTCACTTCTTGCTTTTCCTCAAACACACTTCCATATTCCTGCTGTTGAATTCTGCAGGAGTTGTTCTTTCTGGTAGGAATGCATCTTTCCAGATGTTCACAGAAGTAATTCCTTCACCTCCTTCAAGGTTTGACTGAAATATCACCTTGCAATTGAGGCTTACTTTGGCCACCTGGCACAGGGGCATCCTGCCTCTCACCCTTAGTATTCCCTGCATTTTCCTTTTTTCAATATTACTTTGCGCCACCTTCTAAATAATCTATATTGACTCATTTATTCTGTGTTTCTTCCTCAACCAGGAGGTGAGCTCCTGAGAGCAGGGATTTTTGTGTGTTCTGGTTTCATTGATGTGTCCCAAACCATGTGTTTCTACAATCGCCTGGCATTTAGAAGGCATCAAATAAGTTTCTGGTGAATGAATGAATGCCTGAGACAAGTAACTGAACTGCAAAGCAGTTGCAGACTGTTTCAGTCAGGATTCTCATGGCTGTGACCCAAAATAACCTGATGACCACAACTTAGAGGAAGAAAGGTTTATTTGCTTACAGTTCTGCAGGTTTCAGTCAATGTTAAGCCAGATGAAGTCTGGGGAGCTTAGGGAATGGTGGTGGGAAGCAGAGACAGGGGAGAAGAAAAGGGACATATATAGACCCCGAGGCCACACCCCACACCTCCTCCAGCCCTCCAGCCACACTCTACCAGCCTACCTTACCAATAAATCCATTAATTCATCAATGGATTTGTCCGTTGATGATTCAGTTATTTCATCTCAACATTTCCACATCGTCAATACATGAGCTTTTCCAATCTATATCTAAATCATAACATGAAATGTAAAGAAAAATTGTATCCTTCCCACTCACCTGAGCTGGAACATCTATCTAGGATTCGTCTTGGGATCCTTCCTCTCCCTCCCTCTCCATACCCAGTGGTCACTAGGCTTTGAGGATTCTGTCCGAAATATCCTTCGGTCCACACCTACTGCTTCATTAATTCTTATTGCATTCTCTAATGCCAGTACTTTTTCTTTTCCTTCAGCTCCTTGCCACATTCTAATTCAAGGATTATTTATGTAAAGTACAGATTTATTTATATCACTCCAGGACTTAAAATATTCAATACTTCCCTATCAACCTGGCATGAAATCCAGATTTCCTCTAGCCTAATAGCTCTGTCACTATCAAAGTACATGAGGGTGGCAGAATAATGTCCCCCCCCCTTCTAGATGTCCATGTCCCAATCCCTGGAACTTGTGAACATGTCAGGTTACATGGCAATGGGGACTTAGAGTTACAAATAGAATTAAGGTTAATTATCTGGGCCCAATATAATCACAGCGGGCCTTAAAATTAAAAGAAAGAGCCGGGTATGGTGGCGCATGCTTGTAATCCCAGCATTCGGGAGGCTGAGACCGGAGGATCCAGGTTTGCGGCCAGCCTCAGCTACCTAGTGAGGCAATCCGCAACTTAGTGAGACTCAGTTTCAAAATAAAGAATAAAAAATAGGGCTGGGGGTGTAGCTCAGAGGTAGAATGCCCTTGAGTTCAATCCCCAGTACCGCAAAAAAAAAAAAAAAAAAAAAAAAAAGAAAGAATCAGAGAGGAGAACATGACTACAGATGAAGGTCAGAGTGGACTTGGCCAGCTGGCTTTGGAGATAGAAGAAGAGGACCATGCATCAAGAATGCTGCCAATTTCTAGGAGTTGGAAAAAGCAAAGAAATAAATTCTCCCCTAGGAACCTTGATTTTAGCTCAGTGTGACCTATGCCAGACTTCTGGCCTCAAGAAGTCCGAGACAATAACTTGTGTCATTTTAAGCCACTGAATGTTTGCAATTTGTTATGGCAGCTATGAAACATTAATACATTGTGTAATTATTTTTCCTCCTTGGGCTTAGTTCTTTAACTATGCTGTAGGATGGGGATAAGTGATAGCAACATTTTATACTGTTGCAAAGATTAAAGAAAATATTTGCAAAATGACTAACACATAATAGGTGCTGAATAAATAATAGCTCTTAGCTCTTGTCATGATTTCCTTCTAAGCCATGTTGTCATTTCCAAGCATAATCTGTCATTCACTCTCTAATATACCTACAGGGAATAGCCCAATGCTTGCCTATCCTATCCTTTAAGGCCCAGCTTAATATCCCCTCACTGGACAAGGCTGCTCCCATATCAGGCAAATATAATTACCCTCTTTGCTTCCTTCATTCCATTAGTGAGTGGAATAGGTATTATTAGGAGAGGCTGGAACAAGGGTGAGCAACGTACCTAGGGTACAAAAATTAGGGAGGCACTCACTCTGGGGTTGTGCAAGTGTTTTATGTATCTCACCTAGTTCTGGTCCTGATTGGTCCCATTGGAGAGAAAATCCAGCTTCAAGGAGATAAAGTGTCTTGCTGGTAGGTGGCAGAAGGAACAAATCCTAGTTCAGAGGAATTAACCACCTTGCCTGAGGTCATGCAGCTAGTCAGTTTTCATTAAATCCAAGATGTGAACCAGAGCAATATGAGTAGGAAACCCTCCAACTTGATTTTTTTTTCACTTTTTAAAATTCTACCACTGAGCTACACCCTCAGTGCTTTTTTTATTTTTTATTTTGAAACAGGACATTTCTAAGTTGCTGAGGCTGGCTTTGAATCTGCAATCCTCCTTTCTCAGCCTCCCAAGTACTGGGATTATAGGTGTGTACTCCCATGCCTGACTGACTTTTTAACTTTTATTTAAGATACTCATTGAATGCTTTACCTCCCTTGGAATAACCAAGGGCTAGTAATTCAATTTAGGCTTAGTTCTGAAGTTTCAGATCGAAAGATGTTTCAAAACACCTCTCTAAATCGGGTGTGGTGGTGCATCCCTAAAATCCCAGTATTGGGGAGGCTGAAATAGGAGGATTGCAGGTTCCAGGACAGTGTCAGCAATATAGTAAGACTCTTAGCTACCTAGCAAGACCCTGTTTCAAAATAAAAAATAAAAAGGACTGGGAGTGTAGTTCAGAGGTAGAATGCCCCTGAGTTTACTCCCTGTACCAAGCCAAGCCAAGCCAAGCCAAAACAAAACAAAACAAACAAAACACCCTCCCGCCATGGGAAAAACAAAAACCACTTCTTTAAGGAGGACAACTCTTTCTGATGTCAGCAGGGCCAATGTTAGAATAAGATATGTATGGAGGTTCAGAGGCTGAAGGAGACAAACTTAGGATAGCAGACATGCTAACCCCATTCTTGTGAAGTGCGTTTACTCACCTGTTATGAGTTCACTCTAATGCAACTCTACTTTTGGTGTAATAAATTGTATTAACTTTATGCTTGAGTGAGTTATCTCTCAAAATAGAAAAATGTGTACTTCCCGGAGTCCTCTTTCATTTACACATGGAAGTCTATGGGAGTTAAAAAAATGGATTTTAAGAGCTCCAGTGATGGCTAAAAAATTGCTATTTCAGGGTTGAAAATTGCCTTTTCTACCAGAAACACTGAGCAAGGAAATCAGACCATCTGATTTTTCTGGATTGGAAAAAAAAATCACTCAGGTGGTGAGATAGACTCTAAAACTTCCCTAACAGTATGATAAAAATTAAACCTTGGGTTCTTTCATCAGAATGCTTAATTGGTTAACACAGAAGACCAAATTATGCCATTTATTTTAAAGAATGAAGGCACCCAAATGTCCTGAGCCCCTTTTCTCTGTCACAGTGCAATTCAGATAACTCAATTGGTAGTGTGGTAGACATTGGGAGCCTAAATAAACTCATGAGTCTAGTTCAACCTTTTCTGTGCAAAGAGCTCAATCTTCTGTTTTTAGACCATAGTACTATATCCGGCTTGATGACACAGCTGTAATGGTCTGGCTGAATCCTTATAATTTGGGTAGCCCAAGTCCTTGCAGCAGTCTCTCATTCTTTTTTCCTTTAGTAGCTACATAAAATTAACTCTCCTTTACACATCAGTGTGGGAAGATAAAGATCCTCACCAGTCAAAATCTCCCAATATGGGAAGAAGTGCTTATTTTCTCCTGGTGGTTGATTTTTCACCCTTGATTGCAAATACCTGCTGTCAACATAATTCTTCATCACTTCTTGGTCATCTGCCAGATGTTGGCTGTTTACTACAGCTGTATCCCAAGCATGCTCCTCTTTCTTCTTTTGTAAAGGCTCCTCTAGCAATGCTAGAAAATGTAATGGACTTTTACTGAAAGTTAGGGACCCACTGGGAAATTATAACATAGCCTAGGAAGCTATCTAAAAATAAATATTAGAATTTATGGCTTTGAATTAGGATGGAGAAAGCTGGAGAGAGTGTTGTTCCCACCTTGACAACAAGAACAATTGGTAATTGTTTTTCTTTCAATTAGATAATTGGAAAAAAAATCGTATGTATTTCTTGACTCTATCAGAAAACTGAATTCACAGGGGGAAATCGCCTGAAGTCTAAGGAAATTCAAGGACTCCAAGGAAAGGAAGGGTGGGCCACCCTGGCAGTGCTCAGGAAAATTCCAAACCACCCACCAGCCCATAAGAAGAGTATGGTTAAATATTTTAGTGAATTGCTAGAGTTTAGGCATGGGCTAGTATGAGAATGTAGAGCACTTCAGTGCCACACAAACAAGTAGGATCCATATTTATTTGTAGATCTTCTTTACCAATGTTCACAAGAAAGATTAGGAGCAGCGTGGAAACTTCAAGAAAGCCTGTTTGTGATAGAAGCCTGGAGAGAGGAAGCAACAAGTGCTGGTCTCATAAGCTCCTTTTCTCTTTGAGGAGTGAAAGCCTTTGACACAGGAGGGATAGCAACAAACCTTGAAACCCCTAAGAGCTTGCGGCTGGGGGACAGAGAAAAAGAAAAGAAAAAACCAAAAGCAAAACCCCAAGCCCCTCTGTGTTAGGAAGAAGGGCAAGAAACTATTTGGGGTGCAGGACTTTAGAGGTCTCTTAGACCTCTTACATCTGAGGGTGAGGTAAAATCATTAAGAAAGTCTACTCTCTGAGTCCAGGGACACAGATCCTGCCTAAGCTGAGGGTGATGAAGACAAGAAACAACTCCTCTTCCCTTACCTTAACTTCACCCACCCCCCCTTACCAAGCTGGACAACACAAGGAATAGCAGTCTGACTTTGTGCCAATACCATGCTGTTTTTATTACTATAGTTCTGTAGTGTAATTTAAAATCAGGTTTTATAAATGCCTCTAGCATGGTTTCTATTGCTGAGAATCGCTTTGGCTATTCTGGGTCTTTTTTATATGAATTTTAGGGATGATTTCTCTAGATCTGTGAAGAATGACATTGGTATTCTAGTAGGGATTGCCTTGAATCTGTAGATCACTTTTGGTAGAATGGCCATTTTGATGATATTAATTCTGCCTATCCAAGAGAATGGGAGGTCTTTCCATCTTCTAAGATCTTCAATTTATTTCTTTAGTAATACTTCTTTAGTAATACTGGGCATCTTTCTGAAAGAACTGAAATCAGAAATTCATACTGATACATGCATAAGCATGTTTATAGCAGCACAATTCACAAGAACAAAATTATGGAACCAGCTTACATGTCCATCAACAGAAGACTGGACCACAAATCTTCTTTATGGATGAGTAGAATTTCACAAATGAAATTCTACTCATCCATAAAGAAGAACAAAATTACATCATTTGTAGGTCAATAGATGAAATTTAAGAATATTATGGTAAGCTAGATCAGCCAGTCTCAGAAAGCAAATAGTTGTATGATTTTGCTCATATATGGAAACTAGATAGAAATTGGAAACAAAAGAGACTTCAGACAAAGGAGAAGAGATTCCAGTGGAGGAATAGAAGGGTTTAGGGAAGGGAAGAGGGAGATAGATACATAAAGAAAGTAAGAGTTTAAATAGTACTATGTGCATATATGAAATTACCAATGTCAATCTCAATGACATATATAGGAAAGGAGAAGGAGGGGGTTGGGATGCAGAAGGAAATGCACCAAGGGTTGTGTGCATGTATTTCCTATCACTGTATACCTCAGTATGATGTATAATTTACAATGCACCAATAAAAGTATTAACAAAAAGAAACAGCAGCCTTCTGGAGGAGGGTAGTTCCTTTCTATTGGATAGCGACTCTAAAACAACTATGATTAATATGTTAAAGATTCTTTTAGAAAAAATATAAAATATGTATAATCAATTCAGGTGGGGAATATCATCAAAGACAGAGAAACTACAGGAAATAGTCAAGTAAAAGGCTATGAGGAAGAACATAGTAGCAGAGATAAAGAATGCCTTTGACAGACTCATCAGTAGACTTGACACATCTGAGGAAAGAGTGGGTGAACTTGAAACTTGAAGCTAGATCAATAGATATTACCTAAATTGAAACACAAAGAAAACGGAGTAGGAAGGGGAAGAAAAAAAAAAAAAAAAAAACAGAACAAAGCATCTAAGAGCTGTAGAACAATATCTAACTGGCTAATATATATGTTTTTGGAATCTCAAAAGGAGAAAAGAATGAAGCAGAATAAATATTTGAAGTAATGGGCACGAATTTTCCCAAAATAGTGAAGGACATCAAACAAACAAACTCAGAGAACACCAAGAAGGATAAATGCACACCTGGGCCTTCATATTCGAGTAACTAAAAATCAAAGATGAAAGAAAATCTAAAAGGCAGCCAGAAAAAAATAAAGTACATTACATAAAGAGGAACAAAAATGAGAACTCAGAAGACTTGTCAGAAACTATACCAACCAGAAGACAATGAAGTCTCTAAAGTGCTGAAAATAAAACCCCTCAAAATTCATTGAAAAGATCTATCAAAATTGAAGACAAAAAATAAAGACTTTTTGGATAAGCATTGAGAGAATTCATCACCAGCAAACATGAACTACAAGAAATATTGACAATACTTCTTCAGATTGAAGGAACCTAACAGAAAGTTGGACTTACAAGAAGATATCTGAAAATAGTAAAAATGAAAGTACATATGAGAGACATTTAAAAATTTTTTTTAGTTGCTCTGAAATGAGGTTAAGAAGTAGCAATGTAGTTGGGTTTATATAAAAGTATATATAAAAGTAAGATATATGAAAACAATACCATAAAAGAAGGGAGGAAGAAATTAAGAATATATTGTTGTAGTTGGGCACAATTTTGTAATCCATTGCTTAGGAGGCTGAGATAGGAGAATTGCAATTTCAAGGCCAGTGTTAGCAACTTAGTGATATCCTGTTTCAAGTCAAAAATACAAAAAGCTGGGAGTGTAGCTCAGTGGTGGAGCTTCCATAGGTTCAATCCCCAGTACCACACACACAAAAAGGATATTGTTGCAAGGTTAGGCCCTTATACTTAACACGAAGCAATATAATGTTATTTGAAGGTATATATTACAAAGCCTAAACTAACTATTAAAATACTTGAAAGAAGCATAAAAAGCCCAGTTGTGAAAAAGTCAAACTTACACAGAGAGTAGACACTGGTTGTTAAAGGCTAAGGGGTGAAGTGGGATAGAGGGTGGGGAGAAGATGACCAGAGGGTACAAAGTTCCAAAGGGACAGGAGGAAACTTTCAAGGTCTTACATATCAAGATGATATAGTTGATACTAATGAGCTATTTATTTCAAAATTGCTAAAAGAATAGATTATAAATGTTCTTACTTTGAAATAATGGTAAATGTGTGAAGTGATGGACATTTTCATTAGCTTCATACAATCACCCTACTATGAGTACATGTATCAAAACAAAGCATCATACTCTGTGAATACAAATATAGAGATTAATATAATTACTGTTAACTTGAACATTTAAATAAAAATTCAGTTGCGGAGATACAAAGCAGGAAGAAAATAAACAGATACACACACACACGGAACAAAACAAACAAAAAACAGGATAAATAGAAAATAGGTAGCCAAATGATAGACTGTAGCCCCAAATCATGTGGATAAATATATTAAATAGAAATAGTTGAATACACCAATTTAAAAGGAGAGACTGCACAGGATGTACATTCACAAACATATCAAAGTCGATCACTAAACCAAACATGAGGAAGGGGAAGGGAGATGGAATGGGTTGCGAATCAGGGAAGGGTTAAATGAGACCTGTGTGCATGTATGTCTCTACCAACAACATTGTTTGTACCACACAACAATGTATGAATACAATGTACCAATAAAAAAAATTTTAAAAAAAGGAAAGACTGGATGAATGAATTAACAAACAACTCACCTGTTATAAGAAACATTTCAATAACAATGATTTAGGTAGGTTGAAGATGAGTTAATGGAAAAAAAATATGCTATGCGAACACTAATCAAAAGAAAGCTGAAGCAGTTATAGTAACTTTACACTATTAATATTAAAACCAGTAAACGTCTAGTTTATGTTCCTTTCTATTGGACAGGGATTCTAACAATATACTCATGATTTCTTTCTACCTTCTTTTGTGCTATTGTTTCAATAAAGTTTCATCAGTAAACTTCAGAACACAAACTATTTTTTTTTTTATATATAGTGGGGACTGAACCCAGAGGCATTCTACCTCCAAGTTACATCCCCAACCCGATTTTATATCTTATTTGGAAACAGGGTCTCACTAGGTTGCTGAGATCCTCACTAAGTTGCTGAAGCTGGCTTTGAACCTGTGATCCTCCTGTCTCAGCCTCCCAAGTATGGGATTACAAGCATGTGCCACCATGCCCGACTAAAGAACATGGACTATTTGTTACCAGGAATAAAGAAGGATGCTACCTGATAATAACAAGTGAGTTCACTAAGAACACTTGACAATTCTAAATGTGGATACAACTAACAACAGAGTTTCAAAAACTGAAAGAACTGGAAGGAGAAATAGATAAATTCACAGTTGAAGGTTTCAACATTCCTCCAACTGGATTCTGAGACCTTTGAGTTTGAACTAAGCCACACCACGAGCTTGCCTGGTTCTCTATCTTAGAGATAGGCTGATGTGGGACTTATCAGCACCTGTAACAAGTGAACCAACTGCCCTATAACTGCCTTTTCATATCTCTGTCTCTAAATGTCCCATCAGATCTGTCTCTCTGGAGAATACTGACTAAAACAAACTCACTTGGTAAATTTTGCATATTAAATGTATTTAACATGGTAGAATCAGTGCATTACTGTTTAACTCAAATTTTCAACCTATTTGTGCAGGTGAAATGGAACCTCAGTTTCCAGTGTGTTCCCCTCACTGTTGCCCTCTTCAGCTGTCAACCGTTTGGTGTGTCCACATTCTCCCAACAAACTTGCTTCCCTGTCTTCCTTCATCTTCAAGCCCACAAGGCCCTGTTAGGGGATTTTTATGGAAACAGAAAATTCATATGAGTTATAATAAGAAATGTAGGTCTCTTAGCCTCAACAGTCTTGTTCCAGGATAAACCCAGTGAGTTGTCATTCATAATCAAAATCCCATTAGTGTGTTTGTTTTTAAGCTCCACAAAGACTTGCATAAGCTTTGAAATGACAGTTTGGAAGATGTTTTAAAATTCACATTCTACAAAGGGCTTAGGTTAGAGAACAGATGCAATTCAACCCAATCTGTGGGATCTTTAAGTGGAAGGAGATACCAGAAGACATGTCTGTTTCCAGAGCAGATCCTTGGAGGAGTGCTCCTATCATTCAATCCCAAATTAGTTAACAATATCAAATGGAAAGAGGGTATATATGAGGAAAGTACTTGAAGGGCTGAAGAAAAGGATTTGCATTTCCATCTCTTTAAAAGAAGAAAAGGAGACTGTCATGGTGCCACATGCCTGCAATCCAAGTACTTGGGAGGCTGAGATAGGAGGATCACAAGTTTGAGGCCATCCTCAGCAACTTAGCAGGACTCTCAGCCACTTAGTAAGATCCCGTTCCAAAATAAACAGGGCTAGGGGTATAGCTCGGAGGTAGAATGCCCCTGGGTTCAATCCCCAGTACAAGAAGAAGAAGGAGGGGTAAGGGATACGAGATAATAGTTCTTCCAGCCCTGGAAACTGGGAGTACATTAATTCATTCTTTCATTATACAAATATGTTAGGGCCTACTATGTGTCAGTACTGGTCTAAAGGCTGAGGATATGATGCTAAGGAGGAGTGAACAAAAGTAACTGAAGTAGCTTCAGGAAGTAAACAGTGCAGTGAAGGAGACAGCACCGACACACACATACATGACTTAAAGCCAGGTAGTGATAAGTGCCTGGAAGAAAAATGTCAGGTAAAAACCAAAATAAAATGACATGGAATGCTATTATCAATTATGGTTTAGAAAAGACTATTAACAGCACTTTTCTGTCTTTATTTTATTTTTTTTTTTGGTACTGGGATTTGAATCTATATCACCAAGATGTACTCACAGACCTATTATACTTTTTCTATTTAGAGACAGTGAGTGTCTAGTCAAAAGTTGCTGAGAGTCTTGATAAGTTGCTGAGGCTGGCTTTGAACCTGCAATCCTCCTGTCTCAGCTTCCCAAGTATTGGAATTACAAGTAGGTTTTTTTTCCTTTTTCTTTCTTTCATCTGTAAGGAACTGACATTTGCACAGAGACCAAATGTCATTAAATGAGGTGAAGTAGCCAGCCACACAGACGTGTGATGGAAGAATCTTCCAGGTAGAGGAAATAAACACCCTGATGTGTGTATAGCCTTGGGTGGCATGAGGAAGAGCAATGTGGTAAGTGTGGCTGGAGGAATGCGAGGGAGGAAGTAGGTGTAGGGTGAGTGAGTGTGAAACACAGGCAGGGCCCAGATGGAAAACACCTACCCGGCCATGGTCAGAAGGTTCTAGAGTGCCTAGCTGGGTGTGGTGGCACATGCCTGCAATCCCAGTGCTTGGGAGGCTGAGAAAGGAGGATCACAGATTGGAAACCAGCCTCAGCATCTTAGCAAGGCCCTCAGAAACTTAGTGAGAACTTGTTTCAAAATAAAAAATAAAATAGGGCTGGGGGTGTAGCTCAATGGTAGAACAGCCCTGGGTTGAATCCTCAGTACTGAAGAAGAAGAAAGAGGAGGAGAAGGAG
>PVLC010010042.1:0-51866 GCA_004027655.1 Graphiurus murinus
TTTTTTTGCGGTACTGGGGATTGAACTCAGGGGCATTCTACCTCCGAGCTACACCCCCAGTCCTATTTTTTATTCTTTATTTTGAAACCGAGTCTCACTAAGTTGCGGAGTGCCTCACTAGGTAGCTGAGGCTGGCCGCGAACCCGGATCCTCCGGTCTCAGCCTCCCGAATGCTGGGATTACAAGCGTGCGCCACCACACCCGGCTAATCTTGGGTATTTTTAAATAGCATTGTTTGGATATAATTTACATGCTATCAAATACATCCACTCTAAGTGTTCAATTCAATGACTTTTATTTACTCATTGAGTTGTGCAACCATCACCCAAATGCAATTTTAGAACCTTTCCATTTCCAAAATCCCCTTTGAGCCTTCCATTCAATCCCCACTCCAAAAGTCACACACAATCACTGATCTGCTTTTTGTTTCTATAAATTTACCTTTTCTGGACATTGCATATAAATGGAATCACACAGTATGTACTTTCTTAAATTTGGCTTCTTACATCTAGCATAATGATTTTTAGGTTCATCCACATTGAAGTATGTATCAATGGTTCATTCTTCTTTACTGCTGAGGACCATTCTATTATACTGGTATTACATATTTTGTTTACCCATTCACAGCTGACGAATATCTGGACTGTTTCCAAGTTTGGGCTACTGTGAATATTTGGATACAGTCAGGAATTTTTTTGTTTTGTTTTGTTTGGGTACTGGGAACTGAACCCACTGGCATTCTGAAGTACACCACCACACCCCACTGGATACAGGCTTTTTTGTTCTTTTGGGTTTTGCAGTACTAGGGATTGAACCCAGGGGTGCTCTACCAGTAAGTAACATCTCAAACTTGTTTTATTTTTTATTTTAAGACAGGGTCACACTAAGTTGCTCAGGCTGACCATGAACTTGAAATACTGCCTCAGCCTCCAGAGTCATTAGGATTACAGGCATGCTCCACCCACTTGTAATCTTGTGTGGATATATTCTTTCTCGTGGATAGATAAAATACCTAGAGGTGAATGCTTATTTTTTCAGGGGCAGGGGGGTACTGGGGATTGAACCCAGGTGCATTCTACCTCCAAGCTATACCCCCAGCCCTATTTTTTAATTCTTTATTTTGAAACAAGGTTTGACTAAGTTGCACAGGGCCTCACTAAGTAGCTGAGGTTGGCTACAAACCTGAGCTATACCTCTAGTCCATTTCTTATTTTGAAACAGGATCTCGCTAAATTACCATGCACATTCTGTAATTGATCCTCAGCCTTATAAGTACTGGGATTACAGGTATGTGCCAACAAATGTATAACAAAACAAATTAGGTGAGATTTTTTTTTTTTACAGAGGTTGCACTGAATTAATACATCAATTTGGGGAGAATTGCCAACATTATTTAGACTTTTAATCTCCAAACATGGAATATTTTTCCATTTATTTACATCTTTCTAAATTTCTCCAATCCCAGTACTTGGGAGACTGAGACAAGAGAATCAGAGGTTCAAGACCAACCTTAGCAATTTAGTGAGATACTGTTCCAAAACCAAAAAATAAAAAATAAGGGCCAAGGGTGTAGCTTAGAGGTAGAATGTCCCTGGGATCAATCCTCAGTATCACCACCAAAAAAATTGTCATTGCAAGTATTTCACAGGTGTTTATGTACAAATCTTGTACTTGTTTTGTTAAATTTATCTGTAAGTATTTTATCCTTTGGATGCAACTACAAATGGAATTATTTTATTAGTTTTCAGATAACTGCTAGCATATAAAAGTTCAATTAAAACTTGCATATTGCTCTGGTATCTTGTGTGACCTTGCTAAACTCAGTTCAACCTTTTTGTGTGGGGATTCTTTAGGATTATATATAGGACTATGTTACCTATGAATAAAGATAGCTTTAACCCTTCGTTTCCAATTTGGATGCCCCTTTTTCTTTATTATACTGGCTATAACCTCTGGTACAATGTTAAAAGAACTGGTAAACATGGACACTCTCATCTATCTTGTTCTCAGTTGTAGTGCAAAAGCATTCAGTATTTCACCATTAAATATCATGTTAGCTGTAGGCTTTTTGTAGATGCTTTTTATCAGGTTGTGGGAGGTGCCTTTTATTTGTACGGTTGGGTCCCCCCCCCACCGGGGTGGGGTGGGCTGGGGTGGGGGGTGATACCAGGCACTGAACCCAGGGTGTTGCTCTATCAATGAGCTATACCCCCAGCCTTTTATTTTGAAACAGGGTCTCCCTAAATTGTCATGGATGGCCTCAAACTTGAAATCCTCCTGCCTCAACCTCCCAAATACTGGGATTATAGGCATGCATTACTGGTTTTATTTCTAGTTTACTGAGAGTTTTGAATCATGAATGGGTGTTAGATTTTGTCAAATTCTTTTTCTTCATCTATTTAGATTATTACATGGCGCTTTTTTTTTTTTCTTCAGGGGAGGGGGTACTGGGGATTGAACTCAGAGGCATTCTACCTCTGAGCTACATGCCTAGCCCTATTTTTTAATCTTTATTTTGAAACAGTGTCTTACTAGGTTGATGAGAATCTCACTACTTGCTAAGGCTGTCCTCAAACCTGTGATCCTCCTGTCTCAGCCTCCCAAGTCAGTACAAGCATGCACCACCATACCTGGCTACATGGGTTTTTAAAAAATCTTTATTTTTAGCCAGGCATAGTGGCATACACTTGTAATCCTAGTACTTGGGAGGCTGAGACAGGAGAATCACAGGTTTGAGGACAGCCTTGACAACTTGGCAAGACTCAATAACCTAATGAGACCCTGTTTCAAACTAAAAAATAAAATAAAATAGGGCTGAGCACGTGGCTCAGAGGTAGAACTCCCCTGGGTTCAATCCCCAGTATCAAAAATAAATAAATTAAAATTTTTAAAAACCATTATTAATAAAGCAAACTATGACCTTTGGACCAGTCAACCAGGTTTTTTTTGTTTTTTTTTAGCGGTCCTGGGGATTGAACTCAGGGGCATTCCACCTCCGAGCTATACCCCCAGCCCTATTTTTTACTCTTTATTTTGAAACAGGGTCTCACTAAGTTGCAGAGTGCCTCACTAGGTAGCTGAGGCTGGCTGCGAACCCAGATCCTCTGGTCTCAGCCTCCCAAATGCTGGGATTACAAGCGTGAGCCACCACACCCGGCTCAGCCAACCAGTTTTATTGTTTTATGGTGCTAAAGATCAAACCCAGGACTTTACACATGCTAAGCAAGCACTCAACCACTGAGCCACATTTCCAGGCATCTATTTTGCTAAGTAAAGTGTTACTGAAATATGGTTAGATCCATTTATTTACATATGGTTGCTCTGGCAGGAAAAGAACAAAACTGAGCAGTTCCAACAAACTATATGGCCCAAAAGCCTAAATTATTTATCACCCTGTTTTTTACTTTTGCAGTGCTAGGGATGGAACTCAAGACCTTGTGCATGCTAAGAAAGCACTCTACCGCTGAGCTACATCCCCAAATCCACTCCCTACCATTTACTTTATGTATTTACTTTTGTGGTACTTAGAATTGAAACCAAGGGTATTCTACCTCTGAGCTATACCCCCAGCCCTATTTTATGTTTTATTTTGAAACAGGGTCTCGCTAAGTTGCAGAGGGCCTTGCTAAGTTGATGAGGCTGGCCTCCAACCTGCAATCCTCCTGTCTCAGCCTCCCAAGTACGAGGATCATAAGCATACACCACCACACCCAGCTACTCCTTACTTTTTAAAAGAAAATGTTGATAAATGAGTAATTGTATATTACACTTATTTTTATGTGTTAATTCAAACTTGCACTCCTGGAAAAAAAAATCCCAATTAATCGTGTGTGTGTGTGTACATATATGTGTGTATATATACACACAGATAGATGATAAATATATAGGTAGATTATATGTATTCCATTATATTTATTATGCAAATTTGGTTTGCCAAAATTTTTTTTAAGTTTTTTTTTTTGTTTTTTTTTGTGGTTTTTTTTGCAGTACTGGGGATTGAACTCAGGGGTGTTCTACCTCTGAGCTATACCCCCAAGCCCTATTTTTTATTCTTTATTTTGAAACCGAGTCTCACTAAGTTGCGGAATGCCTCACTAGGTAGCTGAGGCTGGCCTTGAACCCGGATCCTCAGGTCTCAGCCTCCCGAATGCTGGGATTACAAGAATGCGCCACCATGCCCGGCTTTTTAAAGTATTTCTAATTCTGTGTTCATAAGGGATGTTGGTCTGCAGTTTTCTTGTGGTATCTTTATTTGACTTTGATATTGTGATAGTATTGTATTTGTGCATTTTCTAAACAAGTTTGTAAAAGATTAGAAATAATGCTTCTTTAAATGTTGATAGAACTTACCAATGAAGCCATCGGGGTCTTGGCTTCTGCTTCTAGGGCATTTTTTATCTTTGATTCATTTTATATAACTGCTATGGCAATATAAATATTTTCTATTTCCTTCTAAGTCAGTTTTGATAATTTTGTCTTTCTAGGATTTTGTCCATTTCATGTAGGCTATTTGTTAGAATAAAGTTGTTCATGACATTTCCTATAATCATTTTAATCTCTGTAATGACGACCGCTCTTTCATTCCTGATTGTTATAATCTGTGTCCTCTTTATTGTCTGTCAGTATAGGCAGGGGATGGCTAACCAACTTTTGGTTTCACTGATTTGCTCTATTTTTGTCTTGTTTCACTACTTTCCATTGTACGAACATAAAAAAAAAATAGGCTTTTGAGAATTACAAATCTTCTAAGCATACTTTAGCTAGAATCCATATATTTTTATATATTGTTTTCATTTAGTTAAAAATATTTTAAAATTTGCCTTGGAATTTCTTCTTTGATCTATTAAGTTATACATGTATTGTTTAATTCCAAATATTTGGGAATATCATAGATTTCTCTGTTATAGACCTCTACTTTAATTTCACTGTGGAATTAAATATACACTGTATCATTTCAGTCTGAAAATACTTGAGATTTCTTTTATGACCCAGATTTTTTTTTTTCCCCAGTGCTGGAATCAAACCCATGTTTGCATGACCTATTTTTCATTATGGTTACTTTCAACCTATTGGTGTCATTGGAAATAAGGTCTATTATAGCCTTTACTATTTAAGGCAGATCCACTAGCAACATATTCTCTTTTTTATGTGTCTTGTGGCTGTAGTGGCACACACCTGTAATCCCAGCAATTGGGAGGCTGAAACAGGAGGTTCACAGGTTTGAGACCAGCCTCAGCAACTTAGTTCAAAATAAAAAATAAAATAGAGCTGTGGGTCTAGCTAAGAGGTAGAACAGCCTTGGATTTAATCCTCAGTAACACACATGCACATGTACACACACACAAAAAAAAAACAGGAACATTTTTTTGGTAGTACTGGTGATTGAACCCAAGGGGAGTCTACCTCCAAGCTACACCCCTAGCCCTATTTTATAGTTTGAAACAGACTCTTTGCTAAATTACAGAGGTTGGTCTCAAACCTATGGTCCTCCTGTCACAGCCTCACAAATTCTGGAATTACAGGAGTATGCCACCATGCCTGGCTTTGCCTACCTTTTTGAAAAATAGTTCACTGAATATAAAATTCTTGGTTAGTAAATTTTCCTTCCATTCATTGAATAGATCATCCCACTGTCGGCATCCATTGTTTTAGCAGAAAAGTCAGCTATAAATCCTGTCACTGATCCTGATACATAATCATTTTTTTCTTGCTACTTTCAAGATTTTCTTTGTCCATGTTTTCCAACAGTCTGACTCCAAGTTTGGGGCCATCATTTGTTCTTGTATGTTTCTGCCTCTTTCACTCCTATGATTCCTGTTACACATGAACTTGATGTTATTCCAGATTTCACAGGTTCTGTTCACGAGTCAATGTTTTTTTGTTGTTCTTTATATTAGAAAACCTGTACTAAACTATCTACAGGTTCATCCACTCTTTCTTTCTTGTGTCACCTCAAACCTGCTGTTGGTTCCTCTTCCTTAATTTCTCAATTAGTTATTAGACTTTGCAACTCCAGAACTTCCATTTTGTTTTCTTATAATTCATCTTTGAGAGTCTGTTTCGAGTCATTGTCATCAAACTTCCTTTTAATTCCTTAAACATGGTTGCCTTTATTTCTTTGTAAAATCTGTAATAGCTGCTTTGAAGTCTTTGTGTGTCAGACCCAACAGCTGGGATCAAAAACAGTTTCTACTAACTGATTTTTTTTCCCCTTAGTGTGGGTACTTTGTTCCTTTGCATGTCTTGTAATATTTTCTTGGTTGCTAAGACTAGGGGTGGTGAATTTTTGTTTTGTTTTTACTATCTATTGTGAACTAAATCTATGAAGTCTGTCTCTCTTGCAATGAGTGGTTCCTGATGGCTCAGGGTTTTTTTCCTTTGTTTTCATTTTGACGTCTGACTTCTAGCAGTCACCTCTGTCTGTGTAGCTTACTATTCTGTTCAAGATTGGCTTCCAGTCCTTTTTCTCTCTGCTGGTGAATCTGTAGTTGGGATACGGAGCACACACTTCAGGCTTTTACATCTGTTCCATTTTTACTTTCTGTTGGGCTAACACATTACTTGAATTAGAAGGATATGAGAGACCCCTTAAGCTCATACTGTTTTTATTTTTTTTTAGTGGTTTTGTGGTACTGAGGATTGAACATAGGAACATTCTACCTCCAAGCCACATCCCTGGTCCAATTTTATTTATTTTGAAACAGGGTCTCACTAGGTTGCTGAAAGCGTTAAGTTGCCCAGGCTGGTTTCAAACCTGTGATCCTCCTGTCTCAACTTCCCAAGTACTTGGATTACAAGCATGTGCCACCATGCCCAGCTCATACTGTATGTTTGTTTGTTCGTTTTGTGGTACTAGAGATTGAACCAAGAGGCATTCTATCTTTGAGCTACATCCCAGCCCAATTTTATTTCTCATTTGGAAACAGGGTCTCTTAGGTTTATGATAGTCTCAATACTTGCTGAACCTGGGATTCTCCTGTCTCAGCCTACCAAGTATAGGGATTACAAGCATGCGCCACCACGCCTCGCCATACTGACTTTCGATGTACATAAAATCTCTAGTCAACCCAGGATATCTAGAGAACTCATGAAGTCCTCTATAGTTGTCTCACCTCTCAGACCTCCCTGTTAAAAGCCCTGGCTTGTCTGCTGGTCCACTGTCTGTCTCAAAAAGAACTGTAACCTCAAGCTGGTAGATGTGGTGGCCCTCCCTGTTTTACTTGTCACCAAGATTATCAGGGGTTTCTTTTGGGGCTTTTTTCATTTTGTTTTGTTTTAATGGTAGGGTTGAACCAGGGCCTTATGCAAGCTAAGCACATGTCCCAGCACTGAGCTACACTCCCAGTCCAACACCATCACCTTTGTTTGTTTTGTTTCATGGTACTGGGGATTAAAACCAGGGGCATTCTACCTCCAACCTATACCCCAGCCCTTTTTGTTTTTTGTGGTATTGAGGATACTACCAATGAGCTACACCCCCAGCTTTTTTTTTAATTGAGCCTAGGGGCATTCTACCTCCAAGCTACACCCCCAGGCCTATTTTTTATTATTTATCTTGAAACAGGGTCTAAGTTGCAGAGGGCCTCACGAAGTAGCTGAGGCTGGCCGCAAACCTGCGATTCTACCTCAGCCTCCCAAGTACTGGGATTACAAGCATGCGCCACCACACTCGGCTTTATTTTTTAATTTGAAATAGGGTCTCATTAAGTTGTGAAGGGCCTCACAAGGTTGCAGGGGCTGGCTGCAAACCTGGGATCCTCCTGTCTGAGCCTCCCAAGTACTGGGAGTACAGGTGTGTGCCACCATCACTTTAACTGACAATACTCCGAATCAAGTGAGCCCCCTTCTGCAGCAGCTGCTAGTTTTCACAGCCTGTGACACTGTCAGAGCTGGGGAACACTGGAGTAATCCTAGACAACACAAACTTGTTCTTATCCCAGGTTCAGCAGTTTCCTGAGCAAATGCTTAACTTCTTGTAGCTTTTTACTGTTTCTGATAGTTTTATCTAGTTGTATAGCTGCTTTATGCAGAGGGGATTTGTTGACCTCCTCGTTCACTCATACCAGAAATGAATCTCCTCAGGTATGACTTTATAAACCTCGTAAGTGATGAGATCTTGATCTCACTGAAATCAAACAGCCAGTCAAACCTATTTTCCTGGAATTAGACCCGAGTGCCATAGCACTTAAAACTACTGAAATGCAACCCAACTCAATAAACAAATACACACACACACACACACACACACACACAGGAAAAATTTTACTGGGGAAAGCAAAGGAATAAAGTCACTCTGGGAATATGGACCACTGGTAATACTAGAAAGCCAACAATCCATAAATGGGAAGGTTATTTTCAGTTCCCATGTGTCAAAAGTCCTAATTACTAGTGTCACTGGTACTTCCATGACTTTGTGTACATAATCTGGACTAGCCCCACAGACAATCATGGGTAAGACAAAAATATACATACACAGTCACAAACCGTGTCACCAGGTAACTCAGTTCCTATGCAGAGAAGTACATTGAATCTTCTACCTGGCCCCGGACACTATGATCAAGCTCATGAGCATGCCTGAGTGTCCATCACAGACGCCTTCCTCATTGGCCCAGCCTTAACTCTGACCCCCTCTGGTCATCACATCCCAAGAACATAAATTTGGGGTCTTAGGCTTGGAATATGGCTCAGTGATAGAGTGCTTGCCTAGCAAGCACAAAACCCTGGGTTCAACCCCCAGTACCAAATAATAATAACAACAACAACAAAAATAAATAGATAAGTAAATAAATAAATAGATAGAGTTCTGGGTCATAATGTTATACCTACAACTAATATCTGGGTGGTTTGAAAGTATATCTCTTCTATTTGCCAAACTTCAAACACTACCTAGGCCTGGATTCTCACTGCATTTGCCAGATCTCCATCTTCTATCATAGACCTTGCAAGTATTTCCTAATTGATTGATGCCCCTGAATGTTCCATACTTGGTCATTATCCCTCAAGTACTAGATTTCATGGTCAGTGTCTGCAACCTTCATCCTGCCTGACTCCTGACTGAAGCTATCAAGTCAGGCAATTTTGTCAACTCATTCATGTTCTCCTAGGAATGCTTTTGCAGCTTCTACTGAATAGCGCCAATAGACTATAGCGTCTCACAGGACAAAAAAATACCTGATTCAATCTGAGTTTATCCTCTTTCCTGAATATTTAAATATGAACACAAATTCTCCAACTAGTCTGTGCTAAGCATGGATACAATAAAGAAAATAAAGTATTTAAGTTTGAACACAAATTCTCCAACTAGTCTGTGTTAAGCATGAGTACAATAAAGAATGATAAACCAGGACAGGGCAAGGACAGCCATTTTCCATCATGGACATAGCAGCAATGATCATCAGTCTGGAAGACAAGAGAAATGTGAACCAAAGGCATCAAAAAAGCAGAGGAGACTCAGTATGGCATAAAGAGATGGGAAAGAAATCTTGATCTCAGTTCTTCATGAAATCCAAATGCATGTTTTGCCTTTGGGTCCCAAGAAAAACCTTGTACTTTCCAACAATGTCCCCATTTTAAATAAGCTTGAGGGCATTTCTGATCCTTGCAACTGAACTACTGGGGGAAAGGCAGCTGAAAAAGAAGAATCTCTTCTCACAATTACTATTATTTTGGTAAAAACTACGTTGATGGCTTGATTCCCTGCCACCCCTGCATCTCAGTTATGCTTTACAGATTTCTGGACAACTGAAATGCTTTAAAAAAAAAAAAATACCAACACCAGCCAGGCATGGTGGCACGCCGGTGATCCCAGCTATTCAGGAGGCTAAGGCAGGAGGCCAGCCTGGGCAACTTATCCAGACTCTGTCTCAGATTTTTTAAAAAAATTTTTAAATGGGGGTGGAGATGTAACTTGGAGTGTTTGATCTCCATACAAAAAATAAAATACAATCCAAACAAAACAAACAAAAGTCCCAACACAAAATTATTACATGAAGGATTTTATTTCCTTCTCAATTACATAGATCTGTTTCATTCAACAAAAGGAAAAATAATTCCTAGGAGGATCATTAGTATTAGACTCATATAACAAATAATAATTGTCAATAAGACTGTTCACATAATAAGTAATAATGCTACCAACAGCATCAGAACTATTATAAACATCTGTATATTCACAGTGAACACACATAAATACATACCCAGTGATGAGATTTTGCTTAGTCACCAAAGAAAGATTCCGTTAATATTTCACACCTAGCATCAATAGCTAGGTGAGTCCTCTTCTAACTAGCAGGAAACTATTTTTTCTATCTTCTCTTCCTTCCTAACCTCATAGCCCTGTAATTCTCAAGGTATGAACTTAAAAGGAGTCTTCAGATTATTTAATATCATTAATCATCTCATGAGTGATTGATAGTGAATTTATTTCTACCTATGAGGAAAGGATACTTACAAGAAACTTGTTAGGTGATTATAAGCAAAATTCAGTTTCTAAGCTAGAATTAACAAAAGGAACTCTTGGTTTGCTTTTTTTTTTTTTTTTCCTGGTACTGGGGACTGATTCCAGAAGCACTCTAACACTGAGCTACATCCCTAGACCTTTTTTTTCTTTTTCTTGAGACAAGGTCTCACTAAGTGGCCCAGGCTAACCTTGAACTTACAACCCTCCTGCCTCAGCCCCCTGAGTTGACTAGATAGCCACTGAATAAGCCAAGATGTTAACATTTGAGAGGCAAGGGAAGAGAGGTGGCAAAATGGATTTCCATGTTTTTTTAATGCTCCTAGAATTTTTACATGCTCTTAGAATGAGCTAAAGGAATAATTCCTTTTTCTACAATATTGAAGGCTAACTGTACTAGTTTTGAGAAAATCCCGTTTGTTCTGTTGACTTTTGAGTTTTCCCAAGTATTGCTTTCTGCTACTTTTCAGTCTGACTCTTGGCTCTTCCCTCTTCAGTTAGGGCCTGTTGCCACCTAGTGGACTAAGTGGGAGTACACACCAGTGCGTTTCCAGAGTTTCCCACCTCTGTGCTTCCAGAACAAACCATTGGATGGAGACTTCAAAATTGAGTACAAAGAGATTCTTGGCCTATCTAGAAAATCAGTTGGTTGATTTATGACTACACAAAAAATGAATGCAGATTTACACAAAAGGAAATATGCCCAAAATAATGAGCTATGGGAAAAGAAAAATATGTTGGAGGCAGTATAGCAATGAGGTTAAAAAATGTGAGCTTTGTCAAAGGGATCGTAGTATAATTCCCAGTAATCTAGTAAAATCCTGTTTCAAAATAAAAAAAGCTGGGAGTGAGCCAGGCATGGTGGAACATGCTTGTAATCCCAGTACTTGGGAGGCTGAGACAGGAGGTTCGTGGCCAGCCTCAGCTACTTACTGAGGTCCTCCACAACTTAGTGAGACCCTGTTTCAAAAAAAAAAGAATAAAAAATAAGACTGAAGGTGCAGTTCAGAGGTAGAATGTCCCTGGGTTCAATCCCCAGTACTACACACACACACACACACACAAAAATAAAAGGCTGGGGGTGTATCTTGAGGGTAGAATGCCCCTTGGTTCAATCCCAGTACCACAAATAAAAGACATAAGCATTGGCTTTATGAACATAATCATAAAAATCCATTACAAGACATTACCAGGTTCAATTCAGTAAGATTTAAAATTATAGCCAGATGTAGTGGTTCATGCCTGTAATCCCAGTACTTGGGAGGCTAAGACAGGAGGATTGCAGATTTGAGGACAGCCTCAGCAACATAGGGAGACTCTCAGCAACCTAGTGAGATCCTGTTTTGAAACAAAAAATAAAATCAGGCTGGGAGTATAGCTCAGAGGTAGAATGCCCCTGTGTTTCATCCCCAGTATCACAGAAAACTGAAGAAGGAAGAGAGGGAGGGAAGGAGGGAAGATGAAGAGGTGGGCCCTTGGGCTCAATCACCAAAAAGAAAAAAACGAGCTCAAGGACTATGCATATATAGCTCAGTAAAAGAATACATGGCTTACCACGTAAGAGACCTTGGGTTTAATTTTCAACACCCCTCCCCCACAAAATGCATACACGGACACACTAAAAACTCCTTGTGTATCAAATACCGTCAACAAAGGGTAATGAGCAGGATGGGAAAAAAATATTTGCAAATCATGGATCTGATAAGGGTTAATACCAAAAGTATGAAAAGAACTCCTAAAACTATAACAAAGGAAAAAAAAAAAAAAAAAAAACTCCACAGATAATCCAGATTAGAAACAGCCAAAAAACCAGGCATGGTGGCAGACACCTATAATCCCAGGATCAGAGGTTTGCGGCCAGCCTCAGCAACTTAGGCCCTCCACAACTTAATGAGACGCTATTTCAAAATAAATTTAAAAATAGGGCTGAGGGTGTAGCTCAGAGGTAGAATGCCTCTGGGTACAATTCCCAGTACCACATAAAAAAAAAAATGGCCAAAAGACTTTTAATAGATATTTCTGCAAAGATGAATGGCCAGAAAGCACATGAAAAGATGCTCAACATCATTAACCATTAAAGAAATGCAAATTAAAAACAAAAAATAAGTGTTGGTGAGGATATGGAGAAATTACATAAAATGGTGAAACCATATGGAAAACAGTATGGCATCAGTTCCTCAAAAATCAGAAAGAGAATCACTGTATGGTCCAACTATTCCACTCCGAGGTCTAAACCTAAAGAATTTAAAGTAAGGACTCAAAAAGCTACACCCATGTTCACTCATAATCAGAGAAAGAGTATTCGCAATAGCAAAAGTTGGAAGAAGATTTGGGGGTGGTGGCACATCTGTAATTCCAGCAACTCTATCTAGAGAGGCTGTAAGCCAGGCTCAGCAAGTTAGCAAGACCCTTTTTTGTTGTTGTTGTTGTTGTTGTACTGGGGATTGAACTCAGGGGCATTCTACCTCCAAGCTACACCCCCAGTCTTATTTTTTATTCTTTATTTTGAAACAGGATCTCACTAAGTTGCAGAGTGCCTCACTAGGTAGCTGAGGCTAGCCGTGAACCTGGATCCTCCAGTCTCAGCCTCCCAAATGCTGGGCACAAGACTCTTTTTCAACATAAAAGAAACCTGAGCCAGGTGTGGTGGTGCACGTTTGTAATCCCAGTACCTGAGAGACTGAGATAGGCGGACTACAAGTTCTTGGCCAGCCTAAACAATTTAATGAGGCCCACCACAATTCAGTGAGACCCTGTTTCAAAATAAAGAATTAAAAATAGGGCTGCGACTCTCTTCGACACCGACTCACCTCCCTGATCCGCGCGGGTTTTGCCGTCCCGCTTTCCGCTCCATACCTTCCCTTCCCTTTTCTCTCGGTTTCCCCCTGAGTTCCTGAAATAAACCCTGCCTGATGTTTCTGAAAAAAAAAAAAAGGGCTGCGCATGTAGCTTTGAGGTAGAATGCCCCTGGGTTCAATCTCCAGTATCACAAAAAATAAATAAATAGATAGATAAATAAAAATCTAACTGTCCATCAACAGGTGAATGCATAAACAAAATGTGACAAAAAAAAAATAAGCCAGGTATAATGGTAGAATACCCCTGCGTTCAATCCCCAGTACCCCCCACACACACACACACAGTATAATTCAATCTTAAAAAGTAAGGAACTTCTAGAGCCGGGCGTGGTGGCATGCACGCTTGTAATCCCAGCATTTGGGAGGCTGAGACCGGAGGATCCAGCTTCTCAGCCAGCCTCAGCTGCTTAGTGAGGCCCTCGGCAACTTAGTGAGACCCTATTTCAAAATAAAGGATAAAAAATAGGGTTGGGGCTGTAGCTTGGAGGTAGAATGCCCCTGAGTTCAACCCCAGTACTCAAAAAAAAAAAAAAAAAAAAAAAAAATTCAAAAAAAATAAAAAAAAAAAAAAAAAAAAAAAAAAAAAAAAAAAAAAAAACTTCTAACACATTATACAATAGTTATACAAATCGAAGACATTATGCTAAATGAAAAAGGCAGTCGCAAAAAAAACATATACTATATGATTCCCTAACATAAGGTGCCTAGAACGGTCAAATTATAAACTAGAAGTAGAAACTTACCACAAAGCTACAGTAATCAAAATGGTGTAGAACTGAAACTGATATGACATATAGAGCAGTAGACTAGAGAGCCCACGAAAAAGCCCCCACACATATGGCCATTTACTTTTATCTTTTATAGGTAGATTGACAGGGGATGGATATTTATTGTTAATGGATAATAAATTTCAGTTTTGCAAGTTGAGAAGAATTCTGTACATGGACATTTGTGATAATTGCACAACTGATATGAATATATTCAATGCCACAGAACTGCACGTGAAAAGAGTTAAAATGGTAAATGTTATGAATATTTTGCCACATTTTAAAAAGGAGAAAAGAAAACTTTATAGAGTTAACATGATACTTAATAGTGCAACCAAACTCTTTCCTCTTAATATGAAGTACAAGGCAAGAACTTCATTCTCATCACTTCTATCTACCATTGTACTAGAAATCTTAGCCAGTGTAACAGTTAACAAAAATACACAAAAGTCATAAAAATCAAAAAGGAAGACATAAAACTGTCTTTATTCACAGATGTATACATCCCAAGATGTACAAGTCTCAAGGAATTTATTCTTAAAAGTTATTAGAATAAGCAAATTTAACAATGTCAAAGTATACAAAACTTGATTGCAATTCTATACACTAGAAAACAAATAATTGGAAAATAAAGTTTTAAAACAATATGATTTGCTATAGCATTAAAAAAAATAAACAAGAGCCGGGCTTGGTGGCACACACTTGTAATCCCAGCATTCGGGAGGCTGAGACAGGAGGATCCGGGTTCGCGGCCAGCCTCAGCTACCTAGTGAGGCACTCCGCAACTTAGTGAGACCCTGTTTCAAAATAAAGAATAAAAAAGAGGGCTGGGGGTATAGCTCGGAGGTAGAATGCCCCTGAGTTCAATCCCCAGAACCACACACAAAAATAAATAAATAAATAAACAAGCTAGGCATAGTGCTGCATGCCTGTAATGCTAGTACCTGGGCAGTTGAGACAGGAGGATGGCAGCCTTTTTCAAAATAAAACAAAATAATAAAAAGGGCTAGGGGTGTAGCTTGGAGGTAGAATACCCCTGGCTTAAGCCCCAGAACCTCCCCCCAGAAAAAATATTTGGGGATAAGTTTAAAGAAAGATGTACAAGATTCCAACAATAAACTTTTTTAGAGGGTTACTGGAGATTGAGCCCAAAGAGGGTTCTATCACTAAGCCATACTCCAAGTCCTTTTTATTTTTTATTTTGAAACAGGGTCTTCTTGCTAAGTTACCATGCTCTGGCCTAGAACCTACAATCCTCCTGTCTTGGCCTTCCTAATACTAGGATTACAAGCATGCACTACCCCGCCCAGCTCAACACTAAACTTTTCAAAACATTAATGAGAAAAATAAAGACAACCTAAATAAGTGGAAAGATAGAAGACTCACTAATACTTTTTGTTGTTTAAGAAAATGTGTGCATGTATGTCACCATCCCTACATTATGATATGAGACTATACTACACCAATAGAAGTTTTTAAAAATAATAAAAAATTGATAAGCTGATTCTAAAATTAGATGAAACCGGGCGTGGTAGCGCACGCTTGTAATCCCAGCATTCAGGAGGCTGAGACCTGAGGATCCCGGTTCATGGCCAGCCTCAGCTACCTAGTGAGGCACTCCGCAACTTAGTGAGACCTGGTTTCAAAAATAAAAGGCTAAAAAAAAAAATAGGGCTGGGGGTATAGCTCGGAGGTAGAATGCCCCTGAGTTCAACCCCCAGTACCGCAAAAAAAAATAAATAAATAAAATAAAATTAGATGAAATTTTTTAAAATGAAGAAAAATAAAAACTAGTCCAAAATGCTCTGTAAAAGAAGAACAGAAGCCGGGCGTGGTGTCTCACACTTGTAATCCCAGCATTCGGGAGGCTGAGACAGGAGGATCCAGGTTCAAGGCCAGCCTCAGCTACCTAGTGAGGCACTCCGCAACTTAGTGAGACTTTGTTTCAAAATAAAGAATAAAAAATGGGGGTGTAGCTCGGAGGTAGAATGCCCCTGAGTTCAATCCCCAGTACCAAAAAAAAAAAAAAAAAGAAGAACAGAGTCAGAGGACTAACACTACTTGATTTTAAGGTTTATTATAAAGCTAGAGTAATCAACACATTATGATATTTGTGAGATGATAAGATATAAAGTCCATAAACAGATTTACACAAATTATTTTTTAACAAATATATTCGAAATATCCAATGAGGAAAGTCTTTTCAACAAATGGTACTAGAACAAATGAATATTCATATAAGAAGGACTTTAGTTCTTATTTCATAACACACAAAAAGTTAATTTACGATAGATTGCACACATAAATGTAAATTAAACACCAAAACCATAAATGCAGAATATCTTTGCAACCTTAGGTTAGGCCAAGATTTCTTTTTTTTTTTTAAGAAGAGGGGACTGAACCAAGGGGCATTTTACCTCTGAGGCACATGCCCCACACCAAGCCCTTTTTATATTTTATTTTGAAACAGGGTCTCTTTAAGTTACTGAGGCTGGCCTGGATCCTATGATCCTCCTGTCTCACCTCCCAAATACTAGGATTATAAGCATGCATCAACAATCTCTTAGGAAAGACACAGAAAGCATTAATCAAAAATTTAAAAATGGCCCGGCATGGTGACACATGCCTGTTATCCAAGTACTTGAAGGCTGAGACAGGAGGATGGTAGGTTCAAGGACAGCTTCAGCAAGTAGTGAAAATCTCAGCCATCTATCAAGACCCTGTTTCAAAACAAAAGTAAACATTGGGTTGGAGGGTGTAGCTCAGAGATAGAATACCCCTGGGTTCAATCCCCACTACCAACAAAATAAAGAGAGAGAGAGAGAGAACTGAATTTCATAAAAATTTTAAAAGATCTGCTCATCATAAAAAGGAAAGCTAAGCCAGGCATGGTGGCGCACACTTGTAATCCCTGCATTTGAGAGGCTGAGATTGGAGGATCAGAATTCGCGGCCAGCCTCAGCTGCTTAGTGAGGCCGCAACTTAGTGAGACCCTGTTTCAAAATAAAGAATAAAAAAAAATAGGGCTGGGGAGCCGGGCGTGGTGGCGCACGCTTGTAATCTCAGCATTTGGGAGGTTGAGACTGGAGGATCCGGGTTCGAGGCCAGCCTCAGCTACCTAGTGAGGCACTCCGCAACTTAGTGAGACTCAATTTCAAAATAAAGAATAAAAACTAGGCCTGGGGGTGTAGCTTGGAGGTAGAATGCCCCTGAGTTCCATCCCTAGTACGAAGAAAAAAGAAAAAGAAAAATAGGGCTGGGGTAGCTTGGAGGAGAAATGCCCCCGGGTTCCATCCCCAGTACCAGAAAAAAAAAAGGAAAGCTATAGGCAAGAGAAAATATTCTCAACATATGTATCTGATAAAGGACTTGTACCCAGAATAAAAACACCTTCAACTCAATAAATGAACAAAAACCATGTTTTTTGTTTTGTTTTGTTTTTAATGGTCAAAAGACTGGAGCAAATACCTTACAAAGATATGAAAAAATGACCAACATAATTAGTCACTAGGAAAGTGCAAATTAAAACCACATCAAGCCAAGTGTTGTGGTGCATACTTGTAAACCCAGTACTTAGGAGGCTAAGACAGGAAGATCGCAGGTTCGCAGCCAGCCTCAGCTACTTAGTGAGGCACTCTGCAACTTAGTGAGACCCTGTTTCAAAAATAAAGAATAAAAAATGGGACTGGGGGTGTAGCTCAGAGGTAGAATGCCCCTGGGTTCAATCCCCAGTATGCTAAATAAGTAAATAAAATCTTATCAATCCCTTTATAATGCTGCTCACTAGAATGACAAAAATTAAAGACTAACAATACTGAATGCTTATGAAGATGTGGAAATCGAACTTATATACTATTGTAAAATGTATAAACATTTTGGAACACTGGCAGTTTCATAAAAAGCTTAACATATATCTTCTATATCATCCAATAATTCCTAAACATGTCTAAGAAAAATACAAACAAATCTACAAAAATCTTGCATAAGAAAGTTTATGGCTGATTTATTTGTACTAGCTAAAAACTAGAAACAGTACAGGTGTCAAAAAGTAAACAGAGCCAGGCGTGGTGGAGCACGCTTATAATCCCAGCATTTGGGAGGCTGAGACCAGAGGATCGGGGTTCGCGGCCAGACTCAGCTAAATTACCTAGTGAGGCCCTCCGTAACTTAGTGAGACCCTGTTTCAAAATAAAGAATAAAAAATAGGGCTGGAAGTATAGCTCAGAGGTAGAATGCCCCTAGTTCAATCCCCAGCACCGAAAAAAAAAAAAAAAAAGTAAACAGAAAAACTGTGACATAGTCAATGGAATACCACACAACAATAAAAAGCTGTTAATATATGCATGATAGACTAGTCTCAAAGGGTTGAAAAAAATACAAAAGAACATGCTTTGCTTCATTCTATGCATATGACATTTTAGAACAGGCACAATCTATCATGACAAAACTAAGAAGTTACTGCTTTTTGGGATAGAGTAGTGGGGTCAACTGGGAAAAAGAATATGGGAATTTTCCGAAGGGACAGAAATGTTCTTACCTTGATGGAATGTGGGATACCAGGGTGCACATATTTTGAAAACTGCTTGAATTTTACACTTTTCATTGTACGTAAATCCACATCTCAATTTAAAAACATAAAAAGGACATGGGCTTTGGGATCACACAGGACTCAGCTCTGCCACTTACCAGCTGTGTGACCTTGGCCAAGTGTTAAACTGTCAGTTTCTTCATCTGTAAAATGGAGAGAACAAGAGCTGAGAATAGAGAGCTTCCAGGAAGAATAAATGACATGTTTTAATGATGTCAGTATACAGTAAATGCTCATTAAATATTAACAACAACAAAAATTATGAATCTGTCCTGTATTTCAGCAAAGGAGAAAGATGCTGGGATAGACTGCAGCAACTAAATGCTGAGCAATTCAAGAATAATTTCTTACTTTTTAAAATAATTCCCGGGGGAAGACTGAGGTTCATTATTGGAAATACTAACATCAACTGTGTATACATACGTGAAAATCCCAATGTCTATCTCAGTACTTTGTATGGGAAGAAGGGAGACAGAAAGTGGGGGGGCACCAAGTGCTGTGTGCATGTATGTCAATGTCAACATGATATACATTATGATGTGAGACCATAATGCACCAATAAAAGCACATAAAATATAAAATAATTCCCCAAAGGGAATTATTACTGTTTTATGGATATAGACATTGAGCTACACAAGTTGCTGCCTATGGTCACTCAGCATGGAAGCAGCAATGCTGGGATGCAAACTTTCCCTCATGTTTCTTCCACTGCCCCACACACCAGACAATCCAGTACAGCCACTTTCAGCCATTAACATGCAATTGCCAGAACAACTCAATTCGTATCAGAAGCTATTGAGAGTGACTGGCTCAAGCCTCCTGACACAGAAAAGGAAGCCAATTCTCATGGCTTGATTAGTGACTGGAATGTAAGGCTGCAAGTAGAAGCCTGAAAATGCTACTCTAGGCTTTTCCTAAGCTTCAATAGAGTCCCTGCTACTTGAGGACACTAATGTTCCTTCATTAGAGCAATTACAAGATAAGACATTCTGAATGTAAAACCTGCAGTCTAAGGCGAGAGCCTGAGGGGCACAAATGTCAGAAGAACCTTGAAAACTTGGCAGGTAAAATAAGAACAAAAAAAAATTTCTTTTCGCTGAGACTGGAGGATCCAGGTTCGCGGCCAGCCTCAGCTACCTAGTGAGGCCCTCAGCAACTTAGCGAGACCCTGTTTCAAAATAAAGAATAAAAAATAGGACTGGGGGTGTAGCTTGGAGGTAGAATGCCCCTGGGTTCAATCCCCAGTTCCAGAAAAAATAAAAAAATTTATTTTCTTCCTTTTGTTTCTTTTTTGGTATTGAAGGTTGAACCCAGAGGCAGTCTACCTCCAAGCTACACTGCCTAGCCCTATCTAATTTTTATTTTGAAACAGGGCCTCACTAAGTTGCTGAGACTGGCCTCAAATCTGAGATCTTCCTATATCAGACTCCCAAATACCGGGATTACAGGTGTGTGCCATCTCACTGGTCTCGGCTTTCTTCTTAATAATGCGAGATCCTTATAAAAAAACAAATCCCATTTTCCCAAAGATATCACAATTATTAGTTCAGGGTATTTTCTTCTATACTAAAAATCTGCCTTCTCCTTAACAAGTCTACAGTATTCTACTGCATGGATAACTACGATCCACTTACTTAGTCCAAATAGGCTTTTGAATTTTTTGTTTTGTTTTGTTTTTTTTTTTTTTTGCGATCATGGGGATTGAACTCAGGGGCATTCTACCTCCCAGCTACACCCCAGTCCTATTTGATTTTATTCTTTATTTTGAAACAGGGTCTCACTAAGTTGCAGAGTGCCTCACTAAGTAGCTGAGGCTGGCCATGAACCCAGATACTACTGCCTCAGCCTCCCAAGTACTGGGATTACAAGCATGTGCCCCTACGCCTGGCTGCTTCTGATTTTTTTTTTTTTTTTTTTTTTTGGCAGTACTAGGGATTGAACCCAAGGGCATTCTACCTCTGAGCTACACCCCCAGTCCTATTTTTATTCTTTATTTTGAAACAGGGTCTCACTAAGTTGTAGAGGGCCTCACTAAGTAGCTGAGGCTGGCTGCGAACCCCGATCCTCCAGTCTCAGCCTTCCAAAGTACTGGGATTACAAGCGTGCGCCACCACGCCCAGCTTGCTTCCAATATTTTTACTACTATAAATGCTAAATGAAGTATCTATGAATATACATTTTATATAACTATCATTTATTTAGGATAAATTCCTAGGAGTATTAATTGTTAAATCTATAATTTTACCAATTTTATAATTTTTTTTTTTTTTTCGGTACTGGGGATTGAACTCAGGGGCGTTCTACCTCCAAGCTATACCCCCAGCCCTATTTTTTATTCTTTATTTTGAAACCGAGTCTCACTAAATTGTGGAGTGCCTCACTAGGTAGCTGAGACTGGCTGTGAACCCGGATCCTCCGGTCTCAGCCTCCCAAATGCTGGGATTACAAGCGTGCGCCACCATGCCCGGCTCCAATTTTATAATTTTTAAATTAAAACTTTATAATTTTTCAATAAAAATTTAAATATTTTTATTTTTAAATTTTAACTACTAAATCTGGAAAAATAAAGCTGCATATTATTTGTTTTGGTAGATATTATCAGATTATACTTAAAAGAATTCCCATTGTCCCATAACCCTCATTAGCCTTGAATATCTTCATTACTTAATGTAAGTGTTACAAACTTAAATACCTACTGTTTGGCAATTTCCTATTGGTAGGAAAACAGAAATGGGTGAAGGAGGCCGCATGGGTCTGTGACAAGCCCAAGAATGCATGCTTAACTAAAGAGAGCAGTCACTCTGTTCCAACCAACAGATTCCATATAGAAATTCAAGCTCAAAGTTGTATCTTCAATTTATCAAGAAAGCCAGGAATCTAAATTTTTGTAAATTTCTTGCATATTTTAAATAGGACAACTAACATGCTTTTATTTAACTATCCTACAAGTCAAAAATAAATTTATCTGCAAGCCAAACTATACTCAGCACATGGAATTTTGTGCTAATAGAAGAAAAAGATATAATACTATATTTTCTCTTTGAATCTTATTATTCTGCAGTTTATCTTTTCCTATGTTTACCAAATAGCATGTTCAATTTTGGTTCACAGTGACCTTCCAAAAAGGAAGCTTACCTTTTTCCCCACAACAGAAACTGCACCAAAAAAAAAAAAAAAAACAATTTCAGGTAGAGAGACTATATATAGCATGCCCAAAAAAGACACGTACAGACTCTACCTAGAGGAGTAGCTCTGTGGTATAGCACTTGCCTGGCATGTACAAAACCTGGCATGTACAAGACTCAGCAATTAAAAGGGAATTTTAAAAAAAAAGATACATTCTGGACTAACTTGCTATACTCCAGCATACTTAGAGCATCACAAGATTTTCTGGAAAGAATGTTAATTTGTAAAATTATGCATAATGTGGAAGAGAGTGACTTTAACCTAGCTAGGGAGTCCCACCACTACCAATATATTTGCCTAACATAGTAAATTTTCTCCTTGGTGAGACATGGAAAAAGGTCAAGAAGCAGGGCATGATGGCACATGCTTATAATCCCAGTACTTGGGAGGCTGAGACAGGAGGATCACAGATTCAAGACCAGCCCCAGCAATTTAGCAAGATCCTGTTTCAAAATTAAAAAATAAAATAAAATAAAATCATGCTTGGGAGCCAGGTGTGGTGACACATGATTGTAATCCCAGCATTTGGGAGGCTGAGACTGGAGGATCCGGGTTTGTGAGGCCCTCCGCCACTTAGTGAAACCCTGTTTCAAAATAAAGAATAAAAAAATAGGGCTGGGGCTGTAGCTCGGAGGTAGAATGCCCCCAGGTTCCATCCCCAGTACTGCAAAAAAAAAAAAAAATCATGGTGGGAGTATAGCTCAGCAGTAGAATGCTCTGAAGTCAATCCCCCGTACCACCAAAAACAAAAAGTAAAGAATTCCCACACACTCCATTATCATGTATTGAATTTAAGCAACCAACCACTTTCAGCATATTTATTAAATATATGTTTATAAGAATCCTCTGATCTCAAAATGTTGAAAGAACAATTGCTACAACCTATCTAGCATCAGTTTCTTCTCATTCCTTCTTAGTCATCCATTAGAAATCTCCAGACTTAGATGTTCAAGCATTCCCTGCATGCACCAGAGATAGTAGCAGACATCCATGACTATCCAAGGACCCAAGGACTGTCTTTGAATGCAACTATCTTTTCATCAATTGTAAACAAATGCTAAACTGTTGGCTCCATACAGAGTCCCTAACCAAGTAAGTATAAACTCTGAAATAGGGGCAGAGATCAAGGGGATGAGAGTTCAGCCTAAACTCTGGATCTCATGCCTCCCCCACCCTGTTCAAAAGAATCCTTATCAGAGTGCCAGCAAAAGGCTACATTCAGGAGACTTGATCAAGCAATACTGCAGCAGATTCAATGGTAGCTCTTGGAAACAGGCTCTTGGAACTGTTATAAATGTGAAACACCTAAATCACTAAAAGAATGTTGTAGAGAAAGGAGACAAAGAGGGAAAACAAGAGAGATTTGAGAAGTTAACTTGTTTCAGTAAAGAACCTGTCTCATAACTAATGGAATAATTCTGAACCTAAGCCACAGAAGAAATCTCTTTGGGAACCTATTCCACAGTGAATTACTCCACTTTGTGTCCAAAATCATCCTAGTATATAAAAGATGCTCAAATGAGCTGGGTGTGTGTGGTGGCACATGCCTGTAATCCCAGTACTTGGGAGGCTGAGACAGGAAGATCCCAGGCTGGAGGCTAACCTTAGCAACTTACAAGACTCCTGACAAACTAGCAAGAGCCTCTTGAAAACAAAAAATAAAAAGGGCCACAGGTGTAGCTCAGAGGTACACCCCAGTATTTAAAAAAAAAAAAAAGCTCAAATAACACTTCAAAAATAGCCTTTATTCTTTTGTATATAAAAGGCCCACTCCACATGTTATAAATTATTATACTGCCTTAAACTCTTCCACCATTTCCACCATTAGCATGAGACTTGTCACCATCAAGGGAGCTACAAACAGGCTACAAGATGAGTTGAACCAGGGCTCTGAAGCCATACATCACTGTGCTTGGTGAGTCATTAACCTCTTCAGGCCTCACAGTTCTCATCTGTAAACGAGAAGTGTCGTGTGTGTGTGTGTGTGTGTGTGTGTGTGTGTGTGTGAGAGAGAGAGAGAGAGAGAGAGAGAGTTACTGGGGATTGAACCCAGAGGTATTCTACCTCTGAACTACACTCCCAGCCCTATTTTTTATTCTTTATTTTGAAACAGGGTCTCACTAAGTTGCTGAGGCTGGCCGCGAACCCATGATCCTCCTTCTCAGCCTCCCAAGTACTGGAATTACAAGCATGCATCACCACGCCTGGCGAGAAGTGTATTTTTAAACAGATTTTATTAATGAAAAAATACATGTGGCTGGGCATGGTGGCGCACGCTTGTAATCCCAGTACTTAGGAGGATCACAAGTTCAAGACCAGCCTCAGCTATTTAGTGAGGCCCTCCACAACTTAATGAGACCCTGTTTCAAAAGAAAGAGTAAAACAGGGCTGGTGATATAGTTTGGGGGTAGAATGCCCCTGAGTTCAATCACCAGTACAAAAAAAAAGAAAGAATTAATAGTAGGGGTGAGGGTGTAGCTCAGAGGTAGATCACCCCTGGGTTCAATCCCTAGTACCGCAAAAAAAAAAAAAAAAAAAAAAAAAAAATATATATATATATATATATATTTATTTATTTATTTATTTATTTATTTATGTGAAGCATGTTAGGTGTATTAAGTACCTAGTAAAAGCCACATCAACTTTCCTGTCTGGTTCCTAAGTCAAGGTCCCCTAAGGGCAGGAACTGTGTTCTTAGCTTGGCTAACAAAGTTGGGAAAGAGAACAGTAACTACAAACTTGAAATTAGATAATTTTATAAAATGCCTGGGATATAAGGAATACAGTTCCCTTTCCTTCTTTGATTTCTAACACTCAGTCTGAATTCTCTACAAATATACTTGGGACTATATGAACCACTTTCTGAGACCAGAAATTGTGATTTTTGACAGAGTTTAACAACTATAAACGGAGCCATCAAAACATGGGACAGAATTCTAGAAACCTGGAGAGAAGGTATGGATACTCTATACATAGGTGTCTGGGTACAAATAGCCACCTTGGGATCCCAAGATACTTGACAGCTGACAAAGCCAGAGCAAGTTAGTGGTGACAGGCTATCTTCAGAAGAGTTTTTGTTTATTTAAAAAGCTAAAGTGAAGCCGGGCATGGTGGCACACGCTGTAATCCCAGCATTTGGGAGGCTGAGACCAGAGGACCCGGGTTTGCGGCCAGCCTCAGCTACTTAGTGAGGCTCTCCACAACTTAGTGAGACCCTGTTTCAAAATAAAGAATAAAAAATAGGACTGAGGGTATAGCTCAGAGGTAGAATGCCCCTAGGTTCAATCTCAAGTACCACAAAAAAATAAATAAATAAAATAAAAAGCTAAAGTGCTCATTTGAAATGCAGATTAAAAAACTTATAAGCAAAAGTGTTCACTGTGACTTTCTTGGGAGGCGGAACTAGGGATTGTACCCATAGGCATTCTACCTCCAAGCTACACCTCCAGCCCTATTTTTTATTCTTTATTTTGAAAAAGGGTTTTACTAAATTGCAGAGGGCCTCACTAAGTAACTGGGGCTGGCTACAATCCTGTGATCCTCCTGTCTCAAGCATATGTCACCATGCCTGGCTGTTATATTATTTATAATGTAGAAAAAAGTAGAAACCATTTAAATGAGCTGGGCGTGGTGGAGCACACTAGTAATCCCGGTACTTGGGAGGCTGAGACCGGAGGATCCAGGTTAGAGGCCAACCTCAGCTACTTAGTGAGATCCTCCACAACTTAGTGAGACCCTATTTCAAAATAAAGAATAAAAAATAGGACTAGAGGTATAGCTCGAAGATAGAATGCCCTGGGTTCAATTCCCAGTACTGCAAAAAAAAGAAAGAAACCATTTAAATGCCTGAGAATAGGAAAATGATTAAACAAATTGTGGTAAAGCTACTCTGTTTCAATAAAATATTATCCTGCCATTAGTGTGTGTTACTGGGTTGGTTAATCCAGGGGTGTTCTATCTCTGAGCTACAATTCCAACACCCCTATTTTTTTTTTAAACAGGGCCTTGCTGATTTGCTAAGGGTCTAAAATTCTAAGGCTAGCTTCAAACCTGTGATCTTCCTGTCTCTGCCTCCCAAGTAGTAGGATTACAGGTGTGTGCAACCTAGCTTGCCATTAAAAATATTTATAAAAAATGTTTCCTGACAGGTCAATACTCCCAAAGTAACATTAAATGGGGAAAAACAAACAGGATACAAAACTGTATACACAGTATGACTCCTAATTATACAAAAGATGATCTTAGACACAACTGGAAAGACATATTAGGACATATTGTCAAATGAGAATAATGATTATTTCCAGGTGGTGGGATTAAGAGATTCTTGTATTTTACTTTTAGTGTTTTCCATAGTGAATATGTTACTCTCCTACCAGTCAAAACAAAGGCAATTTCTTTCTTTTAATTAAGTTGCAAGAAGGTCCTCAAGCAGTAGGTAAAAAATAGCTAAAAAGCTTCTAATCTATTTCACTCCAAGTAGCTACTTTCCTTGGCATAGTGTCCTTTGAACACCAGGCAACACAGCATATATCAAAAAGAACGTTCACCTTCAACTTTGGAAACTGAACTAAAATGAGTATTATCAATTTGGGTCAATGTTTACTCTCAATTTAATTATTTTAGGATATCATAAAAAGAGAAATAGACTTAATTATATATAGGCCAGAAATTCAGGAATAGCTTTGCTGAAATAGATAATAAGAAACAAGTTTGACTGGGAAGGAAGAACAGCTGTTGCTAATCTAACTATTTACCCTTTGACCCTCTATCTGCCCAATAACTGAACAGGACCAATTGTTTCCCTGTATTATGTGCTGTTTACAATCCCTGAGAGGCATGAAAGGAATTAATAATTTAGCCCAGAAAGCTGACAGCCTTTATTGGGGAGCCCCTCTTGTCTATAGAACAGAAATCAGAGCAAGAGCTGTCCTGAAGTCACAGGTCCCTTTACCATTCCTGTTTTATAGCCTAATTGGCCCCCAAACATAAATCAATTATTTCTCCTGTTTTAAGCAACAATGACTTCTATTCTTTAACTTCCCTTGTATCAAGTTGGTCCTTGTTCTCTTGAGTTTTACAACTACACGGTAAACATGATGGCTGAGGGGAAAACTCGGGGAGCAGAGCAGACTGGGGTTATTTGGAAACAGAAGCACAGAAAGGTTAGGCTGTTCTGAACTTCTCTTGACCTCTGACTGCCCTTGTCCCTAGCTTATGCTAATCAGCACGGTATTGGGACACTTCTTGTAGAAATGAACTTAGCCTGAACCTGTGCCATAACATTGGACTCCAGGAAGTCCACGAATCATAGCAAGGCAGCCAGAGTGCAAACAGCTGCCCATATACTAAGCAAAGCTGTCCATCTGCTCTACCAAAGAAAAGGTAAGAAAAAAAAAATAAAAGAACATCTGAATTGGACAAAGTCAGTCTTTCCTCAACTAGTTCCAACACATCCCACCTGTTGTCCCAAATCTGCTGTCTACAGCCACAGCCAAGCACAACTGGAAATTAGCCACAAAAGTATTTCCTGTTACAAAATAAGCAAGAGTGAACAAGCACTCCCTACTAGGAATTTGGGGGGAGGGAGGCCTCCAAATTCCAAAGATATAACAAAGAGAAATCCCTATTATTCTCCATCTAATGTGCGAAAGTTATGAGGAATTAATATAGGATGTGTTATTCCTTTCCAGTCAGGATCCATAGAATTTGCAGTATCAAAACCCATTAACACATCCTTTTTTTTTTAAACACATCCTTTTCTTACCAACAAATATTGGACAACATTCAAAACTTACTAGTGCCTGGATCAAGCTCTGTCAATTCATCCTGACAGAAACCTAAAAAGAAAACAATAGGAAAAAAGATTATGATTTTTTAATTACTCCAAGTGTGAATCCACATATGAAAAGGTGGGTTTCAATCCTAGCTCCTATACGTTTAGCTACTATATAATATAAAAATACAGATAACAGCACTAACTACAGATTTGTAATAAGGATTAGAAACATAACAATATAAAATGCCTAGTACAATCTATAGCACACAGTAGGAGTTCAATAAGCAATAGCACGAGCCGGGCATGGTGGCGCACGCTTGTAATCCCAGCATTTGGGAGGCTGAGACTGGAGGATCTGGGTTCTCGGTCAGCCTAAGCTACCTAGTGAGGCACTCCGCAACTTAGTGAGACTCTGTTTCAAAATAAAGAATAAAAAATAGGACTGGGAGTGTAGTTTGGAGGTAGAACGCCCCTGGGTTCAATACCCAGGACTGCAAAAAAATAAATAAATAAATAAATAAGCAATAGCACAACATCAGCTGGAATAAAAACTCAGGAAAATACAATTCATTTAATACCTGTCATATTCTACTTGTTATCAATTCTTTCCTAAAAGAAAGCAAAATAAACAAAATAGGAACATATAACAAACACCAAACATGGTAATGTTATTGAAAATCTTCAGATGCTGAAAATGCGATCTACACACAAATGGAAGCAATGCCTCCATTTGGGTAGAGAATATGCTTAGCACACACAAGGCCCTTAGTTCAATCCCAAGCACCAAAAATGTAAGTATGCTAAGTCAGGTACGGTGACACACACCTGTAAATCCAGCAACTTAGGAGGCTAAGGCAGGAGAACCAAAAGTTCAAGACCAGCCTCAGCAATTTCATAAGACCCTATCTAAAAATAAAAGATAAAAAGAGCTCAGGATGTAGTCCAGAAGTAAAGTACCCAGGGTTCAATCCCTAGTACTGCAAAATAATGATGATGATGATGATAAGCAGGCTATTCAGATTAAAATGAAAAACCCCTCAAAACACATTTCATATCCAAAAAGCCTGAGTTAAATTTGTCTGACTAGTACATAACTATCACACTGAAGAGAAAAATCAAGTACAGAGATAGCAAATAGAGTACCTTCTCGGTAACCATTGATGAAAGTTGGGTCTCCCCCACAGAATAACTACCTATTTTTCTCCTGTTTGCTTTCTACTCATCCTCAGTTTTAGTATTTCCTCAGAAAAACCTTCTCTGGCTGGGTGAAGTGGCACATACCTATAATCCCAACTACTCAGGAGACAGAGGTGGAAGAATGGCAAGTTCAAGGGCAGCCTCAGCAACTTAGAAAGACCCTGTTTCAAAATTTAAAAAGCTTTAAAGGGGGGGAGGGGGGCTGGAGCCAGGCGTAATGGTACATGCCTATAATCCCACTACTTGAGAGGCTAGGAAAGGAGGATCACAGGCTGGAGGACAGCCTCAGCAACATAGCAAGACTCAGCAACTTGGCAAGACCTTGTTCCAAAACAAAAAATAAAAAAGGTCTGGGGGTCTAGCTCAGAGGTAGAACATCCCTGGGTTCAATTCCCAGTACCAATTAGCGAGACAGATGATAGATTAGATAGAGTCTCAAAAACAAGGTACTAAAAAAAAAAAAATCACTAAAATGATCTATGCCTAAGTAACCACTCCTTCCTGTGAATGCCTCGATTTTCCTTTGGAGATTTATCCTTCTTTCACTCCAACTCCACATGATCTTTTAAACTAGACTGACCCTCACCTTGCTATAAATAGGGTTTAACGACAGCACCTATCTTATAGAACTCCCCCCCCCCCCCCGGGGAGTAGGGAAGAAGACTGGGGATGGAACCCAAGGGCATTCTACCTCTGAGCTACAACCCCAGTCCTATTTTTTTTCTTTTGAAACAGAGTCAGCCTCAAACCTTTGATCTTCCAGTCTCAAACCTGGCTCTTATAGGACTGTTAAAAAGATTAAATGAGATAGGTGCATGTAAAGATTGTGCACTGTACTTAAAGTAAGAGCTCAACATAGGTGAGCTACTAGTACTAACTAATCCTTAGGGTTCATCCAATTCACTACAATATCTGTGAGGACAAAGTGTACATTATGGAAGGGTAACCACTGAGCCATTCATGACATGGGATAGAACTTTACTATCACTAATGTCACTTTAGGAATTTGCTCTAATTCTTATTTTTAGTTTGTTTGGAGGTTGGTGGGGTGTTTGTTGTTGTTGTTGTTTTGTGTGGTACTGAGGAATGAACCCAGGGGCATTCTACCTCCAAACTACATCCTAAGCCCTTTTAAATTTTTTATTTGGAAACAGGGTCTCACTAAATTGCTGAGTGTCTCACTAAGTTTCAGAGGCTGGCTTCAAAACTGCAATCCTGCTGTCTCTGCCTCCCAGATACTGGGAATACAAGCGTGCACCACCACACCTGGCTAGACTTTTAATTTTTAAACTGTTTGACGTGGTGATTTCAGATATTCACTACTCTCTTAGGAATGGAGATCTATTTACCCTAAAACAAAATTTTCCAATGGTCACAAAAAGCTCTCACTATGGCCGGGCGTGGTGGCGCACGCTTGTAATCCCAGCATTCGGGAGGCTGAGACCTGAGGATCCGGGTTCGCGGCCAGCCTCAGCTACCTAGTGAGGCACTCCGCAACTTAGTGAGACTCGGTTTCAAAATAAAGAATAAAAAATAGGGCTGGGGGCGTAGCTCGGAGGTAGACTGCCCCTGAGTTCAATCCCCGGTACCGCAAAAAAAAAAAAAAAAAAAAAAAGCTCTCACTATGGAACTCAGTAACTATGTCTACATTCCCTCCATCTAGTCCTGAGACCATTGGCTAGTAATATCTCTGGTTTTACAGATCATCACTAGCATAGAAGGGTTGAGGACAGATGGAGAACAATGTTAATCGTACCTACAAATCACAGACTAAGTCAATGCAATGGCCAGATTTGGCTACCATTCCCAAGCAGAGTCTACCCAGATTCCATATCTAGCTACCAAAAGTATCTGTTCCTAGAAGAACTCAACTACTGCTAGTCGTAACCCCAATAGATGTTCAATTAGATTTATTCAATGAGATTCAACTTAGTCGGGCGTGGTGGCACACGCTTGTAATCCCAGCATTCGGGAGGCTGAGACCGGAGGATCCGGGTTCGCGGCCAGCCTCAGCTACCTAGTGAGGCACTCCGCAACTCAGTGAGACTCTGTTTCAAAATAAAGAATAAAAAGAGGCTGGGGGTGTAGCTCGGAGGCAGAATGCCCCTGAGTTCAATCCCCAGTACCGCAAAAAAAAAACAATGAGATTCAACTTGAAGACCAAAAATATTCGGGTATTCAGTGAGAACGCAGACTCCTAAGCCCTATAAGCACAAAAATATACCCCCGAAACCACCTGCCTCACAGAATACACTCAAATTAGAAAATATTCTCAGAAATCGAGGGCCTTTGGCTATTGACCTTAAATTGCTTTCAAACAGATAAGAAACACAGATATGTTTCTAAAATATCACCAATTCAACATCACACAAAATCTGAAATTATAGTGCAAAATTTATATCCACTTAACCAGTTATTTGTTTGTTTCGTGTGTGTGTGTGTGTGTGTGTGTATGTGTGTGTGTTTTGTGGTACTGAGGATTGAACCCAGGAGCATTCTACTTCTGAGCTACACCCCAGTCCTATTTTTTATTCTTTCTTTTTTCTTTTTTTTTTTTTTTTTGTGGTACTGGGGATTGAACTCAGGGGCATTCTACCTCCGAGCTATACCCCCAGCCCTATTTTTTATTCTTTATTTTGAAACCGGGTCTCACTAAGTTGCAGAGAGCCTAAGTAGCTGAGGCTGGCCGCAAACCTGGATCCTCCTGTCTCAGCCTCCCAAGTACTAGGATTAACAAGCATGCACCACCGTGCCCCGTTTAAGCACAGTTTAAATTGGAGACTCATGAATATTTGAAAAGAGCATGGGTATGAGAATTAGGTTCAAATTCCAGATTTGCCACTTTTTGTCTATTTAATTAGTCTTCACCCACTTCCTGAAGTGGAAATTAACAATAACCATCATAAAGCCAGATGTAGTGGCACAAGCTTGTAATCCCAGCATTTGGGAGGCTGAGACCAGAGGATCCGGGTTCGCAGCCAGCCTCAGCTACCTAGTGAGGGACTCTGCAACTTAGTGAGACCCAGGTTCAAAATAAAGAATAAAGAATAGGGCTGAAGGTGCAGCTCGGAGGTAGAATGCCCCTGAGTTCAATCCCCAGTACCGCAAAAAAAACAATAACCATCATGTTCAACTGCTGTGAAAAACTTAGTGAGTATACATACATCACCCACCTTATGGCAAATGACCAACAAATGCCTCAAACTTTAGGAATCTTCTTTAACACAAGAGGAAGTTTCAGTTGCCAATTTCTTCAAATAGGCATTTGACAAAAAGAAAAAGATCAGCGACCCCTCAGACTTTTGGTTCTAATGACAGATTAAATAATCATTGATTTTTTTTTAAATAATTTGACTACAAAGCTATATATACTAAGAAAGCAACTTAAACGTTTGAGTATCCTTTCCAAATGTGAACAATTAAAGTCTTATGGGTAATGCCCATCAACAAATTCAGGCCAGAAACAATAGTGAACTGCACTCTATAATGTGTCTTACAAATCCAATCAGTGTTACTTCAATTTAATCTGACTATAAGAAGGCAGTTTAGTGCAACTGAGCACTGGATCCTGGTTAGAACTCTGCCAATTACTCAATGTATTTAGAATTTTGAGCAGCCCATAGGTAAAATTAAAGTAAAACCCTTAAAAAACCAAAAGTCTAAGCCGGGCATGGTGGTGCACGCCTCTAATCCTAATAACTTGAGAGGCTGAGGTTCAAGACCAGCTTCAGCAAGTAGTAAGACTGTCATCAACCTAGCTAGCTCCTGTTTCAAAATAAAAATAAAATAGGGCTGGGGGTGTAGCCCAGAGGTGGGTTCAACCCCTAGTACAACAACAACAAAATTCTACAATTCTAATTAAACATCACATTTTCCCCCAAAACATAAATCACATATATCCTTTATGACCTGTCTACCATTTCAACTTTATCTCTTGCTTTTCACCACATCCCAACCAACAGTGTGTACATAGGAAGCTGAGACAGGAAGATCACAGGTTCCAGGTCAGTACACAGTAACTTAGCAAAGACTCTTTCAAAACAAAAAAACAGGGCTATGGGTGTAGCTTGGATTCAATCCCCAGTACAAGTAAATAAGCAAGCAAGCAAGCTTTACTGGCGTAGTCAACATACACACTGTAAACCATCCGCAATCCCTTAAATCCTAGAAACTCTTCCCAATCTGTATATCCTTCCTCCAATTTCACCCATCTTCTAGGCTCCTCCTGGTACAACAAATTCTTGGATAGAGGTTGAGAAGAAATGTGGCCTCCTTTTTTCTTTTTTGTGTCACAAACATTGGCTAGCCAAACCACAGCCTAAGGTAAGCTGGGTTTGCAGCCCACGTGCTAGCTCCAGACCCAAACAGATACAGGACCACTTTTCTTTGGATTAGCTGAGCATTAAATTCACATCTGCCTCTTGCCTTTCTATCCAAGTGAGGCACCACTTTGGCCATTAGCTTTTGTTTCTTATAGGCAACCTAATAAACCATACTTTAGGAATAACAGAAAGTGCTTTTGAATGCAGGTACATAGCACCACAAGTCCACACAGCAAAAGCTAGCTGGCAGCGCTTCAAGTAATAGTTCCCCTTTCTCCACCTTGACAAATGTCAAGGTCACATTTTAAAAACTGCAACAAAAACAATGCCCTTTTCCTAAGTCATTTTCTTAACATGAAATCTGAGAAAGAAAAAAAAAAAAAGCACACAGCAAGGTAGGGAGTGAGTTAAAGATTCTTAATTATATAACCTATTATGCCCACGTTTGTTCAGCATAAATGAAGTTTATAAGTACTGTCTATATTTCTATGGAAACATTAATACTTCCATCTGATCAACTTACGTCACCTTTCATATCATTTTTCAGGCTTCTAGCTTTGTAATTATAGCCTTGAAAGCACACTGAAGGCAGAAAAGCCAGCCCAAGATTATGACATTTCAATTTTAAAATCTTTCAAAAAACAGTACAGATTCAAGGCTGAGAAGGTGAAAACAGTTTAGGGAGGCAATTCAATCTGATGAGTCAAAGGTCATTAGTGTTTCTACAGAAAAATAATACAGGGAATTCTCAGGAAACTGCATGTACTGATGAGCCTCTGACATTTTTCACTTACAATTTGATTCTCTACAGGAACAAAAGGGATTGATGATAATTCTTTATTCAGCTTGGAGGTTAAAGACATTTCAACATGCATACATACAAGAAAATGAAAATAGTTTGTCAGTTACCACTTAATGAATCTTTAATAAATGCCAGGCATCAGCTTGTTGCTTCATATGAATCCTTACCAAAATAACAATAATAGCTACTATTATCCCCATCTTATAGGTTTAAAGAGATTGTAGTACTCTATTACATGAAAAAAGCCAAAATAAGAGAATTTCTTAAGCCAGGCGTGGTGGAGCACACTTGTAATCCCAGTATTTGGGAGGCTGAGACAGGAGGATCTGGGGTTCACGGCCAGCCTCAGCTACTTAGTGAGGCCCTCTGCTACTTAGTTAGACCCTTTTTCATAATAAAGAATAAAAAATAGGGCTGGGAGTGTAATTTGGAGGTAGAATGCCCCTGGGTTAAATCCCCAGTTCCGAAAAAAAAAATAAAACTTTTCAGACCATCTTAACTAATCAAACCCTATCTTTGCACAGTGTATCCTTTCAACAATCAGTAGAGGGAAATGTGGCATAATTTACAGAGCTAACCTTGACACCACATAGCAGCAGAGCTTCCTCTTGAATAACCAGAGATGCCTGAGTCAGAAGCAGCCGCGATTTTTTTTTTTTTTTTTTTTCCCGTACTAGGGATTGAGCTCAGGGGCATTCTACCTCCAAGCTATACCCCCAGCCCTATTTTTTATTCTTTATTTTGAAATAGAGTCTAAGTTGCAGAGTGCCTCAGTAGGTAGCTGAGGCTGGCCAAGAACCCGGATCCTCCAGTCTCAGCCTCCCAAGTAGTGGGATTACAAGCGTGTGCCACCATACCCGGCTTATTTTTTATTCCTTATTTTGAAACAGGGTCTCACTAAATTGCAGGGGGCTCACTAAGTAGCTGAGGCTGGCTATGAACCCCGATCCTCCTGTCTTAGCCTCCCAAGTATTGGGATTACAAACTTGCCCCACCACGCCCGGCTACGTATGAGCTTCTTTTGAAAAACTGTAAGTTGCTCCCAGCAGGGATAAAGATGAGTGAAGGATTTATTTTTTTTTTTTTTTTTTTTACTCATCATCATTTTAAAAATTAGAAATAAAAAAATCTAGCAGACCAAGGAGTTTATTTATTTATTTTTATTTTTTTATTTTTTGGGCGGTACTGGAACTCAGGGGCATCCTACCTTCGAGCTATACCCCCAGCCCTATTTTTTTTATTTTGAAACCAGGTCTCACTAAGTTGCGGAGTGCCTCACTAGGTAGCTGAGGCTGGCCTCAAACCCGGATCCTCTGGTCTCAGCCTCCCGAATGCTGGGATTACAAGCATGCGCCACCACGCCCGGCTCAAGGAGTTTATTTGAACACAGAGAACTTTCAAAGTCATTTCAGAAAATGCCCCATACCATCCTCAACAGATGGTTTGATGGAACCGTAGAAGCTAGCTCTTTTTGGTAAATGCATTAGTGAGGAGCAAATGCAACTAAGCAGATGAACTTTTTTTTGCGCGCGCGCGCGCGCGTATGTGTTTTTACTGGGGATTGAACCCAGGGGCATTCTACCTAAGAGCTACAACCCCCAGCCCTATTTGTTTCTGTATTTTGAAACAGTGTGTGTGTGTGTGTGTGTGTGTGTGTGTGTGTGTGTGTGTGTGTGTGTTTTACTGGGGATTGAACCCAGGGGCATTCTACCTCCGAGCTACAACCCCCAGCCCTATTTTTTTCTGTATTTTGAAACAGAGTCTCACTAAGTTGCGGAGGGCCTCACTAAGTAGCTGAGGCTGGCAGCGAACCTGGAATCCTCCTGCCTCAGCCTCCCAAGTTCTGGGATTACAAGTGTGCATCGGGCATGGTGGCACATGCCTGTAATCCTTGAGCTTGGGAGGCTGAGACAGGAGGATCACAGGTTCAAGGACAGCCTCAGCAAGTAGTGAGACTCATCAACCTAGAAGACCTTGTTTCCAAATAAGAAATAAAATCCGGCTAGGGGAGTAGCTCAAAGGTAGAATGCATCTGAGTTCAATCCCTAGTACTAAAAAAAAAAAAAGGAACAGGATTTCAAAGGCATGAATGTCCTTTTGCATCAATCCTAGAAATCTTAGAAATAAAGAAAACAGAACAAAATTTGAAGCCTCCTAAAAATCTGACAAGGGGATGATTAAATTATGGCACACCTATGCAACGGAGTACTTACTGAGTTTTTGTTTATTTGGGATTTTCGTTTTATAACTTTTTTTTGGTAGTACTGGGGATTGGACCCAGGGGCATTCTACCTCTGAGCTACACCCCCAACCCTATTTTTTTATTCTTTATTTTGAAACAGGGTCTCACTAAGTTGGCAAAGGGCCTCACTAAGTAGCTGAGGCTGGCCACGAACGTGTGATCCTCCTGTCTTGGCCTCCCAAGTAATGGGATTACAAGCGTGTGCCACCACACCCAGCTGTGGTTTTTTTGTTTGTTTTTTATTTTTTTTGCAGTACTGGGGATTGAACCTAGGGGCATTCTACCTCTGAACTACACCTCCAGACCTATTTTTTATTCTTTTTTTGAAACAGGGTCTCACTAAGTTGTGGAGGGCCTCACTAAGTAGCTGAGGTTGGCCGTGAACCGGAGATCCTCCAGTCTCAGCCTCTCCCAAGTACTGGGATTACAAGCATGTGCCACCACACCTAGATCTTATTAAGAGTTTATAATGTGCATGCCCAGTTCCTGAGAGGCTACGTCGGGAGGAGAGCAGGCTTAAGGCAAGCCTCAGAAACTCAAAGTAAAAATATAAGAAAGGATAGGAGTGCATCTCAGAGGTAGAATGCCTCTGGGTTCAATCCCCAGTAGGGAGGGAGGGAGGAAGGGAGACAGAAAGATTGTAATACCACATAATGGTATTATATAATGGGCAAATACTATATAATGCAGCCGGGAGTGGTGGCACAGGCTTCTAATCCCAGTACTTGGGAGCCTGAGGCAGGAGGTTTGCAGGTTCACAGCCAGCCTAAGCAACTTGTGAGGCCCTCTGCAATTTAGTGAGACCCTGTTTCAAAATAAAGAATAAAAAATAGGGTTGGGAAGCCAGGTGTGGTGGCACATGCTTGTAAACCCAGCATTCGGGAGGCTGAGACCTGAGGATCCGGGTTCGCAGCCAGCCTCAGCTACCTAGTGAGGCACTCCGCAACTTAGTGAGACTCGGTTTCAAAATAAAGAATAAAAAATAGGGTTGGGGGTGTAGCTCGGAGGTAGAATGCCCCTGAGTTCAATCCCCAGTACCGCAAAAAAAAAAAAAAAAAAAAAAAATAGGGTTGGGGGTGTAGTTCAGAGGTAGAATGCCCCTGGGTTCAATCTCCAGTACCACACACAAAAATACAATGCTATATTTTAAAATATGTTAAACTGTGTTCTCAGAATGAACTCAGTCATGTGTGTGTATACATGACAAAAAAAAGAAAATCACATTTTGGTCTATTTTTTCCCAATGATCATCTTTTACATGTGAGCATTATGGCTGAGACAAGAGGATTCAAGGACAGCCTCAGCAATTTAACAAGACTTGCAGCAACCTAGCAACACCGTTTCAAAACAAAAAAATAAGCCGGGCTTGGTGGCGCACGCTTGTAATCCCAGCATTCGAGAGGCTGAGACCGGAGGATCTGGGTTTGAGGCCAGCCTCAGCGACCTAGTGAGGCATTCCACAACTTAGTGAGACTCGGTTTCAAAATAAAGAAAATATAGGGCTGGGGGTATAGCTCGGAGGTAGAACGCCCCTGAGCTCAATCCCCAGTACCGAAAAAAAACAAAAAAATAAAAAGAGCTGGGGGTGTAGCTTGGAGGTAGAATGCCGAGTTCAATCCCTGGTACCACAAAAATAAAATAAAACAAAAAAAGAATCGAAACCACTTTGCAGCAACTCTAGGCAAAATGTTCCACTCTGCACACAAAATGAATAGAAACTTTTTTTTTGCAGTACTGGGGATTGAACTCAGGGGCATTCTACCTCCAAGCTACACCCTCAGCCCTATTTTTTATTCTTTATTTTGAAACCGGGTCTCACTAAGTTGCGGAGTGCCTCACTAGGTAGCTGAGGCTGGCCGCGAACCAGGATCCTCCAGTCTCAGCCTCCCAAATGCTGGGATTACAAGTGTGCGCCACCACACCCGGCTGAATAGAAACTTTTATTCAGTCATCACTCAGTGCTACTACTGAGATGTTGGCTTCTTGAGAGGCTGCAGTATTCTTAGGAAAACTGACCTTTGGATCAGCCATTCAGATTTCAGACCTCCTAACCAATGAAATAACTAGAGTACATTAAGTGGGACAAATACATTCCGTAAGTCAAAATGACCATAATTTTCAGAAAGCAAATACTGTCAAATGAGAAGGGCATACTTATAGGGCCAACGAGGCAAAATGAAATACAAGCTGACCTGGAAATTAAAGCTGTATAAACACAACACAGGTTACTTACAGTCCCTACCATGTTACAGTTTATGTTTTGTTTTGGTTTTTTTTTGTTTGTTTGTTTGTTTGTAGTACTGGAGATTGAACTCAGGGGCACTCTACCTCTGAGCTATACCCCCAGCCCTATTTTTTATTCTTTATTTTGAAATAGGGTCTCACTAAGTTGCAGAGTGCCTCACTAGGTAGCTGAGGCTGACCACGAACCTGGATCCTCTGGTCTCAGCCTCCCAAATGCTGGGATTCAAAGCATGCACCACCATGCCCGGCTTATGTTTTTAGTTTATATTATTCACTCCTCACCTTTTCCCCAATAGTATTTAAGTAACCTAATGCTATTTTATTTCCTAAAAAGCACTGAGATCAGAAGTCCTTCCATTCAAAGAGAGTGATTTGCTGTCACATGCACAAGGGCAGCACTTAAGCAAGGGGTTCTTTGCCTTACCACTAGCAAAGATCTGAACCAAATGCTACAACAGTGTCTTTCTACACCACCACACTGGCTTTAGATTTACTAAATAAAGGGATCTCTAAAAAATAAGTAAAAATAAAATCACAACCAGTTAAGAAAAAAGTCAAGATTTCTAAACAAACTATTCTTTTTTTTTAATTAGTGCACTGTAATCATAAATCTTTATTAGGTACAAGCTGGTAGAGGCATACATGCTCACATCTTTTATTTAACCCTTCCTCAATTCCCACCCCATTCCCTCTCCCCTCCCTTTCTCATGTTAAGTGATTGACTTTGATAAGTTTGTGAATGTCCTTCATGTGCATTAGGGTATTTCCCTCCCCCTCCCATCACCTTCAGTTAAGTCACCTTTGCTCATCTAAGGTTTCTTCTTCATGTAGAGTCCCTCTTATGACCCACTTTCTCCCTAGCTTCCACATTTTAGGGAGAGCATACGATTTTTTACTTTGTTTTCCAGTACCATCCATTTCCCTGCAAATGACATGATTTTGTTCTTCTTTATGGCTTAGTAAAATTCCACTGTGTACATATCTCAGTTTTGTAATCCATTCATCTGTTGATGGACATCTTAGCTGGTTCCACAGTTTGGCAATTGTGAGCTGTGTGGCTATAAACATAAATACACATGCATCGCTCTGATAGTTTGGTCACCATTCTTTTGGGTAGATACCCAGAAGTGGTATTGCTGGATCATATGGTAGGTTCATTCCCATTCCTCTGAGGATACTCCATACTGTTTTCCAAAGTGGTTACACGAATCTGCAATCGCACCAACAACGTATTAGGGTTCCCACTTCTCCACATCCTTGCCAGCATTTGTTGTAAACAAACTATTTTCAAAGAGTACGCCCATCCCTAGGCTAAACTATGGGGGTGGCATAAGTCTTTGGTTTTAATTTCTGCATCTGCCATTTAGGCAATGTCACCTAAATACCAGAGTCCTTAAGATACAAATGGCCCTTTGGATCCTCTTCTACCAGAAGCTGGTGCTGAGATTCCAAGAGTGTAAACCCTAAAGTCAAATACCTGGATTTGAGTATGGCCCATCTCTACCACTTTCTAGGCCAATTAACTTAACTGCTCTCAGTTCTCCTATGAGCAACATGATAATAACAATATTACTCCTTAAAGATTTCTGCATATAATTAACATACCATGAGCACACAGTAATTTTGGGGGGGGGGTTCGGGGGGAATTGAACCCAGGGGCATCCTACCTCCGAGCTACACCCCCAGTCCTATTTTTTATTCTTTATTTTGAAACAGGGTCTAAGTTGCAGAAGGTCTCACTATAGCTAGCTGAGAACCCAGATCCTCCTGTTTCAGACTCCCAAGTACTGGAATTACAAGAGCATGCACCACCATGCACAGCTTAGCACACAATAAATTTCAATTTAAGAAAAAAGAAAAGGTGAGGCGGATGTGGTGGTGCATGCATAATCCCAGTACTTGAGAGGCTGAGATAAGAGGATTGCAGATTTATAGCCAGCCTTAGCACCTTAAAGAGGCCCTCAGCAATTTAATGAGACCCTGTTTCAAAAGAAAAAAAAATCGGACTGGGGATGTAGCTCAGAGGTAGAATGCCCCTGCATGGCCGGGCGTGGTGGCGCACGCTTGTAATCCCAGCATTCGGGAGGCTGAGACCGGAGGATCCGGGTTCGCACCCAGCCTTAGCTACCCAGTGAGGCACTCCGCAACTTAGTAAGACTAGGTTTCAAAATAAAGAATAAAAAAAAGTAGGGCTGGGGGTATAGCTCGGAGGTAGAATGCCCGAGTTCAATCCCCAGTACCACAAAAAAAAAAAAGAATGCCCCTGCATTCCATCCCTAGTACCCCCCCCCCCACACACACACACAGGCAAATTACTACAAAATTTTCAGAGATGAGCCAGGTGCAGTGGCACAAATTTGTAATCCCAGTACTTGGGAGTCCGAGACAGGAGGAGCTCAGGTTCAAAGTCAGCCTTAGCAATCTAGCAAGGCTCTTGGCAACCTAATGAGAACCTGTTTCCAAATAAGAAATAAAATTGGGCTTGGGGTATGGCCTGGAGGTAGAATGCATCTGGATTCATCCCTATTGCCAAAAAAAAAAAAAAAAAAGATTTTTTTCCCCCAGAGGACACTAGGCACACTCAAGCACTAATTAACCTAATTGTGGGCATTAATAGAGTTGCTAAACTAGGCATGGTGGCTCATGCTTGTAATCCCAGTACTTGGGAGGCTGAGACAGAAGGATCACAGGTTTGCTGCCAGCCTCAGCAATTTATTAATGCCCTCTGCAATTTAGTGAGACCCTGTTTCAAAATAAGAAATAAAATAGGTCTGGGGGTACATCTTGGAAGTAGAGTGCTCCTGGATTCCATCTCCAGTACCACACACACACACACAGAGTTGCTAAACCACAATTCAGCTAAGAAATCAGTTTGAGACAAAAACCTTCTTAATAAGAACAGATAAAGCCGGGTGTGGTGGCGCACACTTGTAATCCCAGCATTTGGGAGGCTGAGACCGGAGGATCCGGGTTCGCGGCCAGCCTCAGCTACCTAAGTGAGGCACTCCGCAACTTAGTGAGACCCGGTTTCAAAATAAAGAATAAAAAATAGGGCTGGAGGTATAGCTCGGAGGTAGAATGCCTCTGAGTTCAATCCCCAGTACCGCAAAAAAAAAAAAAAAAAAGAACAGATAATTCAAGTATGCTCTAAGAAAGACAGAAATTGAGGGTTTATGTGGTTTTTTAATTTAACTAGTAAACATTCTTCTAGAGGGTGCACATATGCGCTTAGTAACAAAATTCTGAACTCTTACTTTGAAGTCTTGCCTACTTCATACCACAGCATGCTGACAGATTTGTTTTGTTTGCAGTATTGGGGATTGAACCCAGGGCCTTGCACATGTTAAAGCTACGCAAGCACTCTACCTCTGAGCTATATTCCCAGCCCCATGTTAACAAATCTTACCCTGAGCTAAGTTTTGCATTGAGAATGTCACAGGGAAGTGAATTATATGTTTTAGATATGCTACGTATTGGAAATTTTTTATTAAATATAGTTATTAAGTGGAGTTCATAGGTACAATGCCCCTGGATTCAATCCCCAGTACCCAAAGAAAAAATCCACAGTAAATGTTCAAAGATATGCCCTAGCACAAAGTACAATAAATTAGAAATAGGAAAACCATAACAACTCTAATTTCTTTTTTAATATGCCTTTATTAGTGCATTATAGTCTCACATCATAAAGTAAATCATGTTCAGTGACATACATGCACACAGCACTTGGTGCCCCCCCACACTGCCTCCCCATCTCCCCCTTCCCCATACAGAGCACTGAGATAGACACTGGTATTTTCACTTAAGTACACAAAGCTGATGGTAGTAATTCCTTCAAAGAACTTCTTTTTCCCCTCCCCTTCCCTTAGACCACCTCCCTGGCTCCACTGAGGTTTCTCCTCCATTATCTGGAGTCCCTCTGGTATCCCATTTACTCCCTAGCTTCCGCATATTACAGAAAACATATGACCCTTCACTTTCTATAACTGGCTAATCTCACTTAACATAATGTCCTCCAGGTCCTTCCCTTTTCTTGCAAATGACATAATTTTGTTCTTTATTACTGAGTAGAATTCCATTGTGTATACATCTCATAAAAATTTTGTAATCCATTCATCTGTTGATGGACACTTAGGTTGGCTCCATAATTTGGCTATCTCAAATTGTGCTGCTATGAACACAGGTATGCATATATTACTGTAGTTCTCTGATTTTGGTCCCTTTGGAAAGATACCCAAGAGTGGCACAGCCAGATCATACAGTGGATCCATTCCCAGTGTTCAGAGGAATCTTCACACTGATCTCCTAGTGGCTGAACTAGTTTGCAATCCAACAGAAGAGTTCCAATTTCCCCACATCCTTGCCAATATTTATTGTTGTTTGACTTCTTGATGACTGCCATTCTGATTAGAGTTAGATGGAATCTCAGTGTAGTTTTTATTTGCATCTCCCTGATTGCTAATGATGTTGAACATTTCTCATGTATTTATTGGCCATTTTTATCTCTTCTTTTGTGAAATGTCTATTAAATTCTATTACCACGCTGGGGTGGTGGTGCAGGCTTTTAATCCCAGCATTTGGGAGGCTGAGACCAGAGGATTGCAGGTTCAAGGCCAGCCTCAGCTACTTAGTGAGACCCTGTTTCAAAATAATGAATAAAAAATAGGGCTGAGGGTATAGCTTGGGGGTAGAATACCCCCGAGTTCAATTCCTAGTACCGCAAAAAAAAAAAAAAAAAAAAAATTCAATTGCTCATTTCCTTTTTTTTTTTTTTTGTGGTACTGGGGATTGAACCCAGGAGCATTCTACCTCTGAGCTATATAGCCCCAACCCCCTTTTTTCTTTCTCTTTCTTTCTTATTTACTTATTTATTTTGTGGTACTGGGGATTGAACCCAGGGGCATTCTACTTCCGAGCTATACCCCCAGATCTAAGTTGCGGAAGGTCCCACTAAGTAGCTGAGGCTGGCCTGGAACCTGCAATCCTCCTGTCTCAGCCTCCCAAGTACCAGGATCACAAGTGTAGGCCACCACACCTGGTTAATTGTCCATTTCTTGATTGGGTTATTTGTTTTTGTTACTGTAAAGCCTTTTAAGTTCTTTGTATATTCTAGATATTAGTCCTCTATTAGAGAGATAACTGGCAACAATCTTCTCCCATTCTGTAGGTTTTCTCTTTTACGCTCTTGACAGTTTCCTCTGATGAGCAGAAACTTTTTAATTTAATACCATCCCATCTATTAATTCTTGTTTTAATTTCCTGAACTCTGGGGATCTTGTTGAGGAAGTTTCTACCTGTGCGTATATATTGGAGTGTTGGACCTATACCTTCCTCTAGTAGCTTCAAAGTCTCTGGTCTAACTTCTGTCTTTGATTAACCTCAAGTTGACTCCTGTGCAGGGTGAGAGGTAAAAATTTAGTTCCACTTTTCTACTACTGCATAACCAGTTTTCCCAACACCATTTGTTGAAAAGGCTGTCTTTTCTCCAACTAATGTATCTGGCACCTTTGTTGAAAATCAATTGGCTCTAAGTGTGTAGACTTGTTTCTGAATAATTATAATTTCTAAGAAAATTCCTCTATAATTTCTTTCCAAGTGCAAAGATGTTATTTAAAATAATTCAAATGAATCTTTTCCTTATATAATAACTAGTGGGACAAACATTGTAAAACAATAGGAGCACAAAATTCTCCCTTTTGTATTTGAAGAAGTAACTACTACAATACAAAATTAAGTAAGAAAATGACAATAGAAAAGGATTTTCTTATTCAGAATGTTTTATAAATAAAAATCAAATTAAAATATAATTTGATTTCCTTTTCTAAAAGAATGGCATCTTTAAAATTGAAATTATAATGTAGACTCCAATTATGATAAAATTACATCAGGTACCCATTGTCTGCAAGAGCACAGAATGCACTAAAATGGTAATTACATTTTATAATTATTGTAAATGTAAATTTCAAAACTATAAAAGACAATAAAATTAGAGAAACTGCCTTGTATTGCACTTCAGATAACATATCTGTTTCAAAAACTGCTAGCAACGTCTCTTTTCAAATTCACATTTCCAACACTAATTAAGAGCAAAGGAAGGTTTATGATTTCTTTATAGTTACTTCAGCAAATACTTTATATGGGGATATAAATGCCTATAAAATGACTATGTATTTCACATTCAACTTTTAAAATTCAGTAAACATCGAGACATGGAATATTCTCAGCTGGGTGCCAATGGCACACACCTTAAGAATCTGAAACAGTAGAATCACAGGTTCCAGAGCAACCTAGTGAGACTGTTTCAAAATAAAAAAAGGGTTGGATGTGTAGCTCTAGAGTGTGTGTGTGTGTGTGTGTGTGTGTGTGTGTGTGTGTGTGAAAGAGAGAGAGAGAGAGATTGATTGATTTGAATTATTGGAGAAAACCTGAATACCTGAATTCTTTAAGATAAAATCCTATCCCATAGCAGTTAAATGAAACAAAGCAAAATATCAGATAAATGCATCTAAAAATCTTCTCTACTCTGGAATCCGCTAAACCTTCTTAGATGGGGAAGAAAAGAGGAAAGGCAGGTGGAAGTGAGGCAGGAAAAGAATGAGAAGAGAAATTAAAGGAAAGGGAGGGGATAGGTATGTGTGTATAAGGCCTGTAGGACTATCTCTTCCCCTCTTCCCCTCTAAACCTCAGTCTATTCATCTTTAAAATGAGCATACCATCACCTGTATTTGTGTTTCCCAAAGTGAAACCATTCCAAGATTTTATTTTGTTTTGTATTGCGGTACTGTGGATTGAACCCAGGGGCATTCTACCTCCAAGCTACACCCCCAGCCCTACCTTTTATTCTTTATTTTGAAACAGGGTCTCACTAAGTTGCAGAGGGCCTCGCTAAGTAGCTGAGGCTGGCCACAAACCGGGATCCTCCAGTCTCAGCCTCCCAAGTACTGGGATCACAAGCATGCGCCACCATGCCCAGCTTATTGCAAGATTTTAAGTGGTGCAAAGAGAAAGCATTTTAAAACACTCCAAAGTTATTATCTTTTCTTTAATTCTCTTTCAATCCTTCTGATTATATCAGAACTTAATGCAATTATATTTCCATTAAGCCTATTTCAACTGTTACTTTCTATTTATGGCAAATAATTTTTCATTTAGGATAATGACAAATTTCTTCCTAAATTGTGGGTTGCAAAGTATTAGCTACTCAATATTTAAAATATTAAATAAATGATATATTAGAAAATTGCAAAAATCATGATGGTGATAAAGACAAGTTTTTAAAATACTGGCTTAAGCGGGCGTGGTGGTGCATGCTTGTAATCCCAGCATTTGGGAGGCTGAGACTGGAGAATCCGGGTTCGCGGCCAGCCTCAGCTACTTAGTGAGGCACTCCACAACTTAGTGAGACCCTGTTTCAAAATAAAGAGTAAAAAATAGGGCTAGGAGTGTAGCTCGGAGGTAGAATGCCCCTGGGTTCAATCCCCAGTACCACAAAAAAAAAAAAGAATAAAAAATAGGGCTGGGGTATAGTTCGGATATAGAATGCCCAAGTTCAATCCCCAGTACCGCAAAAATATATATAAAATACTGGTTTAAAACACCTGTTTTGTATACAGAAGGCCCTGGGTTTGATCCTGAGGACCACAAACAGATAAAAAAAATACTGGTTTAGGCCGGGTCTACTGGCACACACTTGTTATCCCAGTACTTGGAAGGCTGAGACAGGTTTGCAGCCAGCCTCAGCCACTTAGGCTCTCTGCAACTTAGTGAGACCCTGTTTCAAAATAAAGAATAAAAAATAGGGCTGGGTGTGTAGCTCAGAGGTAGAATGTACCTGGGTTCAATCCCCAGTACCACAAAAAAAAAAAAAAAAAACTGGTTTAATGAAATAGTAGTGTAAGTAAGAGTAGGTTATTTTCAACTCTAAACCTCAGTTTATGCATCTATAATATGGGCATATCACCACTTTTCAAAGAAAAGAATAGAATGGATTATATGAATTAGTTTAGCCTGATGCCTGGTATTGAGTGTTCAACAACTGTCAGCTCCCTTTCCTTTTTTAAGGGTATTACCGGAAGCACTTTTAGAGACCTCCAGGGAGAGACTTTGGGTGGCAGTTAGGGAAGCCAGGCTTCCTGTGTATTAGACAGGAGCATTTGCTCTGGCTCTAATACTTCCCACTAAAATCCTCTGGGGACCTACCCTTGCTTTTTACCCTGATAAAGCTACAGTCTATTCTCCTAGGGCTCATAATTCTAGTTACAAGCAAGTGACTGGTAATAGTGCTACAGAAAAAGTGGTACTTATCTTAAATCACCAAGAAGTCAAACCCTAAAGGTTACCAACAAAGGAAGAGCCATTTTACAACAGAAATCCAAGGTATTAAATTTAGGCAAACTGAAAAAGGCTGTTAACGGAGAGTCACTAAGGTTCACAAACCAGCCTTGATCATCATCTGCTAAGGCCCAACTAGGGCCCTAGGTGAGAAACACCCTGGAAGGAGAAGGGGAAGAAAGTTCAACAGGAGTGGGACTGCTTCAAGAACAGGAGGAACACCAACTGAGTACCTGCTCTAGTCCACAGCTGTGTGATGATGCATGTGTTGCCTAATTTCTTCAAACCTGTCTGTGAGGTCATTGCAAGACAGTTGGCAATTCCAAGTTAGTAATTTCCTAACTATCAAATGGCTGCATTTCCTAATAGCCAGTTCTCTAAATTTGCCAAAAAATCTGTTTTAACTATTTAGACAGTTTATAACGGGTCATACTGATAGGTCAGTTTGGTTGGCTTTTAAGAATTTCTGCCCAGTGAGAACTGACCAGATAGCAACATCTTCAAGAATATTCCGTTTGTCTCTAGCCCAGCTCTCTGCTCCTGCAACTGGAGAGAACTGAGGCACAGAGAGGACCTCTGCTGGTAGAAAAATACAGCCTGGTCTGGGTTGCAGGGGATGGGGAAAAAACAGGTACAGGAAAAGACAAGAGCCGGGCGTGGTGGCGCACGCTTGTAATCCCAGCATTCGGGAGGCTGAGACTGGAGAATCCTGGTTCGCGGCCAGCCTCAGCTACCTAGTGAGGCCCTCCGAAACTTAGTAAGACCCTGTTTCAAAATAAAGAATAAAAAATAGGGCTGGGGGTATAGCTCGGAGGTAAAATGCCCGAGTTCAATCCCCAGTACCACAAAAAAAAGAAAGAAAGAAAAAAGAGGGGGAAATTATCAGGACAGTAATTAAGGAGATTAACAGTAATTCTATACATTCTACAAATTAGATTGAGCAAATTGACTTTTACTGAATTCAATATTAAGGAAAAAGGCCACGTGGAAAACTGGTTTTCCAGTGACTTAGAGTGTGGGGCTGGCAGCATTGCTGAGTGGTTGAGCACTTGTTTAGCATGCACAAGGCCCTGGTTTTGATCCCCAGGACCAAAGACAAGGAAAAAAAAAAATTTCAGTGACTTGAATTTTAGTTAACTGGTTTGCTTTACCCATAAAGTTAGTTGGTAATAGCTGGGCGTGCTGGCCCACACTTGTAATCCCAGTAGTTGGGAGGCTGAGACAGGAGGATCACAGATTCACGGTCAGCTACTTAGTGAGGCCCTCTGCAACCTAGTAAGACCTTGTTTCAAAATAAAGAATAAAAACAGGGCTGGGAATGTAATTCGAAGGTAGAATGCCCATGGGTTCAATCCCTAGTACTGCAAAAAAAGAAAAAAAGTTAGTTGGTATTACTTACTGATATGGATATTAACTCAGAAATTGATATTCCTAAAGTAATGCAGCTACACTCTATGTTCTTCACACACTACCTTATTTCATTCGCCTGTAAAAGCTGTCTGGTAACACCCTTATGGCCCACATATAAAGCATTTTGTGTGTGTAGCACTACTAGGGATATAACCCAGGGCCTTGCACATGCTAAACACACGCTCTACCACTGAGCTACATCTCCAGCCCCTAAATCATTTTTAAAATATTAATACTTTTAGCCAGGCATGGTGGCACACATTTGTAATCCTAGTACTTGGGAGGGTGAGACAGGAGAATCACAGGTTCACGGACAACCTCAGCTACTCATGAGGCCCTCGGCAACTTAGCGAGACCCTGTTTCAAAATAAAGAATAAAATAGAACTGGGGGTGTAGCTTGGAGGTAGAATGTCCCTAGGTTCAACTCCCAATACTGAAAAAAAATTTAATATTTTTACTTTTATCCTAACTATAATCAGCAGCTTTTACTAACAAAGTTCATGATCCTATAAAATATATTTTGAAAACCAATTAAACCATTACTTTTAAAAAGTATTAAGTATTCAAAACTCTCCTTGGTGTTAAGATAGGGAAAACAGATCTTTTCAGCAAACCTGAATACCACACAAACTGACATTTTGAAAAATGCCACCCAACCTTAAATCTTTTCAAGTATATATTTTAAATAGTCAATAAATAGATGATAATCTTAATTGTTTCTATAGTTTATTCTGAGCTTCTTTTGCACTTTAATGGTGCCTCTTATTAATTATTTCAGATAGTCAATGTACACCCAAGGCTACACTTAATGCTTTAGCAAAAAGAATAGGATCCTATCTAATCTCTTTTGAAATCAACAAAAGCTATAAATTTAACTCAAGACAGCTTTTGTAGTTCAGTTAGATTCAAGGTCATCCCAAGGCTTTTAATTACCAAGCAGGATTTGAGGAGGCATACGCTCAGTATAGTTAAGGGAAAGAGCAGCTGGCTTATTCACTTTCTTATTAAAGAGCATTATAAAAAACTGTCTTGGCAAATTGCAAGTTCTCTGACCACCAGTGCTGAGCACAAAGAAGCAAAACAATCATCTTCAAACATTTGTTTACTTTCAATCAACATACACTTTTAAAATGACAAAAAGACTCAATTTTAATTTTAGCAAATGATTAATTTGCTGAAACCTTTTATTTTATTTTTTGTGTGGTACTGGGGACTAAACTTGGAGGCATTCTACCTCCAAGCTATCTCCTCAAACCTATTTTATTTTTTATTTTGAAATAGGTTCTCACTAAGTAGCAAAGGGCCTAGGTTGCTGAGGCTGGCCTTGAACCTGAGATCCTTCAGTCTCAGTCTCCCAAGTACTGGAATTATAAGCATGTGCCACCACACCCAGCTTTGAAACCTTTAATTAAATATTTATAATCAGGGTCCCAAGATGTTCTTTGTTTGTTTGTTTGTTTGTTTGTTTGTTTTGGGGGGGGTTAAATCCAGGGGCATTCTATCTCTGAGGCACCCCTCCAGCCCTATTTCATTTTTTATTTGGAAACAGGATCTCACTAAGTTACCCACAGCCTCATTAAGACCTCCTGTCTCAGCCTCCATCCAAAGTACTGGGACTACAGGAATATACCATAACACCCAGCCAGCCAAAAATGTTCTATTTCCATTCTGAAACTTTCCCTGTTAAAAATTGTCAATGTCTTTCAAATTAGCCCAGGATTTCTTTTTTTTTTTTTTCTTTTTTTTTTGGTACTGAGGTCTAAACCCGGTGGCATTCTACCTACGAGCCACATTCCCATCCCTTTTTATTTTTTATTTTGAAACAGGGTCTAACTAGGTTGCTGAGTGTCGCTAAATTGCTGAGGCTGGTCTTGAACCTGCAATCCTCCTCTCTCAGCCTTCCAAATACTGGGATTACAAGCAAGTGCCACCATGCCCAGCCTATGGCATGAGATTTATTTAAGTCCTTTTACCATCAAACCCTGGGCAGGATCGGGACACAAGAAAATCTGTAAAGAACCCATGCAGATATTACAGATTTCTTTAAAAAAAAAAAAAAATCAAGTTTAACTCATTTCTCCATATACCAGATTTCTGATCACACTCAGTTGTAAATCTCAAAACATATTAAAGCCTTTGAGAGCCCTACATGGTGGCATACGCCTGTAATCCTAGTACTTGGGAGGCTGAGACAAGAGGATCAGTTTCATGGCCAGCCTCAGCAACTTAGAATCTCTTTCAAAATAAACCATAAAATAAGCCTGGCATGGTGGTGCACGCTTGTAATCCCAGCATTTGGGAGGCTGAGACAGGAGGATCTGGGTTCCCAGCCAGCCTCAGCTACCTAGTGAGGCATTCCGAAACTTAGTGAGACCCTGTTTCAAAATAAAGAATAAAAAATAGGGCTGGGGGTGTAGAGCTGGAGGTAGAATGCCTCTGAGTTCAATCCCCAGTACCGCAAAAAAAAAATAAATAAACCATAAAATAGGGCTGGGGTGTAGCTCAGAGGTTGAATGCCCCTGCGTTCAATCCCCAGTACCCCACACACTAAGCCTTTCAGGAAGCTGGATGTGGAGGTGCAGGTCTGTGATCCAGTACTTGAGAGGCTGAGACAGGAGGATCACAGGTTCAAGGTACTGTAGGCAATGTAGTGAGATCCTCAGGAACTCAGCAGGACTCTGTTTGAAAATAAAAAGAGCTGGGGATATAGCTCAGAAGTAGAACATCCCTGGGTTCAATCCCCATGCCACAAAAAAAAAAAAAAAGACTTTGAGGAAGATGATATAATTGTATTAGAAGCCACACAAATACATCACTCCATTCTCCTGTAAATTTGAGAGAAAACCAGAAAAAGATTCAGAGTGTCTTTGCCACTCATCCACCCATAACCTGTGAAAAAAGGAAGTATCAGAAGGGTCCTTCTTCCTACACATGGCTCTGACCAGCTGAAAATAGTGGGATGAAGATGGGAAGCAACATGAGAAAACTAGTGCCAAAATTCAAAAGATTCAAAACCAACAAGTAATGTAAATGGTTTACTCTCTCTCAAAAAAAAGAATAAAATAAATAGCCTACCATAATGTTTAATTCTCTCTCAAGCACCAAAAGTTTATGTTCTCTTTTTTTTTTTTGGTGGTGGTGGTGGTAATGAGGATTGAACTCAGGGGCATTCTGTCTCTGAACCACACCCCAGACTTATTTTATTCTTTTTTTTGAACAAGCTCTCACTCAGTTGCTGAGGTTGGTCTTGAACCCGAGATCCTCCTGTCTTGGCCTCCCAAGTACTGTGATTACAAGCATACATCACCATGCCCAGCTGAGTTTGTTTTAAAAATTAGTATTATTAGCTAGGGTGGTACACACCTGTAATCACAGTACTTGGGAAGCTGAGGCAGAAGGATCAACAGGTTCCAGGACAGCTTTAGCAACTTGGCAAGACCCTGTTTCAAAATAAAAAGGACTGAAGTGTAGCCTGAGGGTAGAATACCCCTGGTGTTTTAATCCCTAATATGAAAAAAGAAAAAAAAAATAGTACTTCTCACAGCCCTAGTCAGCATCCTTTAATTATAATGCAATGTATCTCAGTATAAATTGTGTGTGTGTGTGTGTGTATGGTACTAGAGATTTAACCCAGGGGCATTCTACCTCCAAGCTATACCCCTAGTCTTATTTTTTTTTTTTTTTTTTTT